>VZTB01012111.1:0-172056 GCA_013397245.1 Thryothorus ludovicianus | reverse complement strand
GCAGCAATCTGTCCTTCAGCCAAAGGCTTCTGGTTTTATCCTGCAGAATTATGGTACAGACAGAGCTGAAATTGCATTAGGGCACATCTGTTTGTTGCCCAAATCTGTTACACACAACACGTACGATTTATGGTGGTGCTATTCCATGGGAATGTGAGTTATGCATCTTATCCAAGCCTTTGGAGTTGTTCATTAATATAGATTGTTGTTTGTTCGTTTTGGCAAAGCTCAGAAAATCCTACAGGGGCCAAAAGCAACTGAAATCCTCATTACCTCTAACAGCAAATGACGCATTCATCATCTTTAAGCTAAAATAACAGTCCCTTTTTCTTTCTTTTTACATGAAATAGCTTTTTCAGGTTCTGAATTTGAGAACAGACGGCTCAACATAATGAGAACCAGTCTTCTGAAAGAGGCAACATGCTAGGGAGGATTTGCCTTTTATGCTTTTGCTTTATTGTTTTTTGCTAATGTTACATTGCAATTCCAAACATCACAAGTTTCAGGGATGTTGCTCCACGTTTATGTTCATCTCTGTGCCCCTTAGCAAATACTTTGACAGTTGGTAAATTGAGGATATCATTCTTTCTTTGCAACATGCTTCTTCCACAGCAGTTACCCCTGGTGTAAGGTACAATCTCAGTCATGCTCCATTCCCATCCTTCACATTTCAAATCTCTGCTGGTACATATGTGGCACAGGTAGAAGTCTGGCACCCACTCCAAGAGCTTTGTAAATATTATGAGGAAAAAATAACACAACTAAAATAATAATGTCTCTTGACATTTCCTGTGGACATGTCCAAAAGCTTGTTGCTTGTGCTCCATCTTCTGAGTTGAAAGGTTTTCCTAATTGTTCTTTTCTACAGTGATTGGGTAAATTTTAAAACAAAGCCACAGCAACCAGCATGAAGTAGAACTTGTTTTAAAGAAGAAGTGATCTCCTGCTCTTCTTCACAGTACAGCTGGGACGTGTTTTTCCCTTGACTTTTGCTTGGAGGTAAACTTTGCACTGAGCCTTGCAGCCAGACTCTGGGGGACAGGGGAAGAGGCTTTGATCGATGGGGTGAGGAGACATTTCAGACTGCACATTCTAGTGCCTAAATTAGTGGCAATTATGGAAGCAACATAGCTCACTAGAACAGCATAAGATTGCAGGGATATTGCCAGTTCTGTCTAGTACATTCTTTAACAAAGCTGAACCCTACTGTCTCCCTGTATTTCATCCAGCCTTTCCAGTGCTTTGTTTTCCTGCTGAAAATTTAGATTCTTTTTGTCATTCAGTCCAGTAAATGCTGCTTTTTTTTTACATTTTCAGCAGTGAGACACTACTAGATAGATGATAGAAGGGCCAGTGACTTGCCTTCAGTCTTCCTTCTATCCACCTACAGCCCTGGTGTACAAGTGCTTCCCTCCATGTCAACAATAGGTTGTTTTCCATGATTCGCACAGACTGAGGATTAAAACTCAGATAAATTAATCTGTTTGAATTTTATTCTTCCTTTAACCATTCTTACTAATTTGCCTTAATATTAATCACTATTTCACAGTATTTATCTTGTCTAGTCCCTGTCTACCACTTCCCCTTTCAAATTTTGCTGAAAGCTCTTTTGGTTTTTTTCTTATCACCTTTTCTCCAGCACTCTGTACACCCTACCTTAAACTGGATTGTCCTCTTTTCATCTGTCTTGTGTATTTATGGTTGGAATATGTCCTTTGCTGCACATTAAATCCTTTGGTGCTCCCAAGCCAGCCTTGGCTGTATGAATTTAATGAGGGTTGTGTGGTGGTTGGTGTCGTAAGTTATCTTAGCCTGATTTTTTCAACTGTCTGCTGTTGGACTAATTTATCATTTTCCTGATGTGGTGGTGGATGAGGGTGCTCCAAAGGCTGCTCCTTCGAGCAGGGATTTCTTTCCCTGAAGGCTGTGGCTCACCCAGTGCAGGGCTGCAGCCACTTCCCTCCAGGTCTGCTTTAGGGTGGGAACCATTGTCAGGGAAAGGTTTGTGTCTCCTGAGCATCTCCAGGGTGCAGGGAGGAATATGAGGGAAACTGGAAGCATATTTTAGAGCTGTGAGTAGTCTGTTCCTTTTACAGACTAAAGAGAGGTTATGAACAGTGAGGACTGTGATCCTGACAGTTCTTGTACACTGCTTTCAGCGCAGGGTGTGAGCAGCACTGCTTTCCTACTCCTATGGAGTGACTGCCTCTCCTCAGGAGGAGCTGAAGTTCTTCTGCAGTCATGGAAACTGCTCCTGTTTGCAAACTATGGAGGAAGATCAGAACTGAAATTCGAAATTTTATTAATCATCGGGTAATCAAATCCAAATTGGAAAATCCAAAAGTGTAGTCAGGCATTGCAAGAATCTAATTAAACATCTTCTCACAGCGTAGAATAAAATCCCCATAGGATAATTGAACTTTTTTTTCTTTACCTGTGTGTGTTCTTAAATTCAACTAAACTGGAAACATATCAAAACAAGTCCTTTCAGGTATTCTGCTTGAGTCCTTGGCTGTCCCTTGTAAAACACACCACACTGCTGGGGCACAAATAATTACCAGCGTGCTCTGTGACTCCTTGTGCACATCTTGAAGGTAATTCAGGAGCCTTCTGTGTAATAATGAGGTGCAGTATCTCAGCTTCAGCCAGCCCATTGTCAGAATGACATCTGTTGTCAGTAACTGGTGGTAAGAGATGATGTGAGGCACTGTTCAGCCTTCTTCTCACTGTTTTCAGGTGTAACAAATGTCTACAGCTCCCAGATTTATAGGGCAGCTGTGATCAGATAATTTACAACAAAAAGTGCTGTCCTTTCACCTGTATTTTCCTTCAATGTCCTCTAACAGTATCATGAGAGACTGTAGTTAGAGTAATACAGTATTTTTAAGCTTTGTTTATGCTCAGTTGTAATATGGGACACAGTATTGGTTTATCATGTTACAATACTACTAGGCAGCTTAGGTCTGAATATGGAGCTGATAAAATATTGGACAATATTTGGGTGATTCCAGTGCAGATTCTGAGCTAATATGAAAACTAGCTGGGTACTGTGTGCCTTTTTTTGGGGTGCGAATGATCAAAGGAGATCTCATGTTTTTGGGGAAAAACATTTTTATCTGAGATACTATCTATAATTCTGCTATGATTTCATGAAGCAGTTGTGGTTCACTGGGAGCTCCTAGCTGTCTTCAGTTTCAGTACAAAGTGTGCAGGATGTCTCTGAAAAGTGCTGTGGAGTGGGAGTCCAGGGCCTGTCCCTTACCCTGCCATGGATTTTGTGCCTGCACACACAAAATGCTTCAGCTCACTGTGATCCAGCATCACCCCCTGCTCAATAAAGATAAGAGCACCCACCATCCCAAGGAAGTGTTTTGGGACCCCTCATGGTATCACAGGTTGTCAAATGGTCACTAAAATCTGATTTTTCAGACAATATTGAATTTTTCCTTAATCTCAGTTTCATTGGTGTTTTAAAGTCTTTTTCCACTGTTTTTCAAACCATTCTTTATGCTGTTGATCCTTTTTTATGTTTTTTTTTCTCTTATCTGACAGGAGGGATATGTGGGAGACAGTTTTATCTGGTACACAGTACTCTGTCTACTGAACTAAGCAACCAGGAGAGGAAATAAATAGGCATTTAAAGAGATTCTTGGAATTTTCTAAAGACAATATATTGGTCAGAGGTTAGTTTTGTGGCTTCTGGTTTAGTACAGTATATACTTTGGTCCTTCTGTGCCCACTCTCCCATTCCTCTCAGTCATCTGCATGCCTCCCTGAAAGCAAAGTTATTTTCCGAGCTGTTATGATAGTACAAGCTGTCCTTTGTGAATGCGTGGTGCCAGTTATTCAGTCCCTACATGAAGAATTTGGGGTTTTCCCCCTCTGCTCTTCTGTGCCCTCACAGTGAGATTTGGATACTTAAGTCTTGCTACAGCCTATAGATGATATTTTATTTGCTCAGGATTTTATTGTTTCATTGTGTATTTTCTTCCCTCTTGCTCTACTGAAAGTATTTGCTCAGAAATTTGCCTTCATTTTCGTGAGCAATCCTGGCACCTGGAAGTGGCAGTGCCTCTCCCCTCACTGCTGATCCCAGACCCACTGGGGAAATGTCGATGCTGGATGGCTTCATCTTTGTCAGGCTGAAAGGCTGGCTCATTTAAGTGCAAATTTCTTCCTGAGCAGCTTTACCTCAGCTTACCTGGAGCTGTAATATGAACTTTTGGAAGTAAATGCGTATAACTTTAAAGAAATCAAAGCACTTGTAAGCCAAAAAAACCCCAGGAATTCACAGATTTTTTTTTAATTTTTTTTTTTTTTTAAAGACAACTGGTTCTTTTTACTCTCTACTGAAATGATCTGGGAAGTCTCAAGGTAATTACACTCAGCAGAAGTGGGGACATGAAGAGGACACCTGTACTGCTTTTCTGCTTTTCCTTTCAGGATGGTGACTTGGCTCTTTTGGTGACAGTGAGCCAAGCCCTATTCTAGGCAAAATGAAACCCCAAGGTCAACTGAATGGGAATTTTTGGAGTCAGACACAGCAGTGAAAAGGCTGATTTCTAGAATCCATATGGCATTCTGAGAGTATTTCACTGAAGTGTTCAGTCAGTGTGCTGTGGACACAGAGGTTTTGTTAGGCTCAAATGACAGATGCCCTTCTAAAATAACCTGGCATGACAACCTGCTCAGTGTGAGCCACTAGAATTTGATTAATTGTCCTTTTATGAACCAATATAATTTTTAATTGAGCTAGAAAAGAGGATTTTTCAAGGCATCAAATGAGGAAACATCCCTTTATGTCCAGTTTTACGGCCAATTATCCGCACAAAATATGTATCCTTTACATCTAAACAAAAAAGGATGGATGTTTTCAAAATCTTAGTATTGTTCTGCCTTTGCCTAAAGAACCTTTTATGAGCAGGAACCCACCCACTTCTCACTTTTATTTTATATATGCAAGTGCAGAAGAAATTTTCTCAATATTCAAATTTTTCAGAAAAATTTGTACAGAGCAGGTATAGTGCTACAGGAATAGTATCTATATCTTGAAGTATAGAATGTTTCTTTGTGTTTCCATTACTACGCCATGCTTATATTTCCATTTTCATCTCTCAAGGACAATCCATTTTGCAGGCACTCCAGTAGCTTGCAGTATTTTGAAGAAAAGAATGGTTATAAAATTTCTGGTGGAAAATCCTAATGCAGTTACTGTTCCTTCACTACTGAAGCCAAAATATCATTTTAGAGGGATTTGAAAAGAGTACAGTATTATTTCACTGGCTGAATAGTACACATATGTAGATAAATATAAATACAGATGCAGAATAGTGCTGTGAATAAACCATCACTCCAGTGCTGGGTGTGGCTTGGCAGGACCAGGGTGCAATAATTTCCTCAGGAGAAGGTGGCAAAGAGCAGAGCACCCACGAATCTCCCATCCTGACACAGCAGAGGCAGAGGCAGGCAGAGCTGTGGAAATCCTCTGGTTTTATTTGCACTGCTCACCTTGGTGCCAGCAAGGTTTGTTTGGAGGATCTGCCCCGCTAATTTCAGGGTCAAATTGAGATGGGTGTGTGAAATTGCTACAACCCAGCGTCTACAGGAAGAATATTCAGCTTTTTCCTTTCATTCTGTTAACCATTTATTGAGCATTCATCTCATTTGATAATTACTGTGAGTTGAATGCACCAATAGGGATACTCTATTCCAATACAGGTGTTATCTCTGCTTCGCTTTGCCTCACCTTTCAAATATCTATAATTAATTTGGAAAGAGAGTCTTTCATTCTAAGACTTACTGACAAAAATGGTATTTTGCTGTACTTCATAGAATAGTAAGACCAATTAAATTATTCACGATAATGGTGTTCTGAACTTGCATCTATTTTTGGAATATTAATTATATTCTGCAATGCTTCCTGTGAAAAATCAGAGACAGATACAAGCATTAGTATGTGTTAATTAAATCTGAGTTAATATTTTTGGTCAGAGCTCTGCTGTGCATACATAGATGTGTTTGCTGGTTAATATTTTTGTATTTTTATCCTAGTTGTATTTTCCTATTAATTAAATAGCACATACTGATTTTTGTACATACTATAAAGGCTTGATTCAATCAGGTCAAAGTTCATTTCTGCCCAGGTTATCCAAGATCAAACTCTGCATTACACAGAACAGGAAAAATACACAGTGGCAATAAAGAAAGGCTCTTTGCAGAAATGTTAATCTGAAGGATTTGTTGGTTGTTTTCCTGCAATTTTTCATGAAGTTTTACTGGTTTGTTTGACTTTTTTTTAAAGACAAATCTCTAAAACCCTCAGTTTTCATCCCAAACTAAATATGCTGTTAGATTTGCCTTTTGTTTATCTTAAACGTTGCTGAAATTCTTCAGCTTCATTTCCTTTTGTAAACTTAATTCACGAGTGCGTTTCCTTTTGCAGCATTTACACCAAGTTAAGTTCACAAGGTTTTATATTTGTGCTCTTCATTTCCATTTTTATAAGGACATCATGGAAACTATAGTGTCAGCTAGGAAGCTGAGCATATAGATGAGACTGTGAGCATGAAATATTCATGCTACATCTCCCTGAAAGCCTTGCATTGAAGTAGAAGGGCTTGTTTTCTTTCCCTTTCCCTCATCCCCCATTATTTTACACTGAAAAATTGGCATTATCTCAAAAAAATATGTGGGTCAGGAAGACACAGGACATGTGAGTCTTTTTGTTCTTCTGCAGGGCATCGCTTCCAGCAGATATGGGAAGAGAAACTCCTGAAAATCCCTTTGACCAGTCTCACATCCCTGCCCTGTGTATCAGGAGGAGGCAGCTCAGTGGTACTTTTTGCCCTTCACCTGTTCATTTAATCTTTTTTCAGGCTGAAATCTATTTTTAATTTGTCTTGAAGTGATCTGTTGCAAAAAATTACAATTCTGTGTGCTTGTGATATACAGCCATTTCAAATTCAATTTGAAATTCTTATGAAAATTTTAACTTTTTGCAAACTGTTGAGCTAGGTAATATTGAAAATAGTTTTCAGGGATATATTTATTAACATTTAAAAATGTAAATCAGCCTTGAACCCAAGGATATTCTATTTAGAGACTGTAATAATGGAAATATGTGTCTTTCTTCATTCTGATATTCTTTAAAAGTCAGTGTTCTTGGTGACTAAATTGTGAATGTGTGCTAGGAATTTTTTTTTCCACTGAAAATGAATTAGTCTAAATTTTTTTACCAGATTTATTTATTTTTTTATGGATTGTTGTGAACATATTCTGGAATTATAACCCTAATGTGCTTATACCATATTTGAGACTATTACTGGAAATATTTTGATTTATATCATATAAATTCATTTAGATTTCCATTATTTATGAAAACTCTCAGTTTTCTGAGACTCCAAGTTACATGTTGCTGGAAGACCTCCAGATCTAACTACTGTAAATAAACTAAACTTTTTAAGCTATTCTTCCAAATAAGCAAACCAAGTTTTCTTTTACTGGTGCTGTGCAAAAATATTGAGCAAATATAACTATGTAATTTACAATAGTGACATGATTGGGTAAAAAGGGGGTTCCATTATAGCCTTTTTTGAAAATTAACTAGGATTGCCTTGTGACTTATTTGTCCTTTTTCATCTTTCCTTTGCTAGATGCTGTCAGTCACTATTTATGAATATATGGAAGTGTGCCATTGAGTTACACAACCTCTTAGCAGAATTAGTCCAGAATTTTCCTTTACCTGTGCTTCATTGTAAAACTTGGGAATTAAAATTGGTTATGTTGGATATCTAAGAAACAATCTCACCCTGAGATTAAGAGGAATAGTTTTTTCACATTTAAAAGCTGTTCCATGGGAGTTTCAGGTGGAGTGCTGCTGCTTTCCTCATCTTCCTGAGCTGGGGAATGTGTTCCATGCTGCATTTCTGGATTTACTGGGAGGAAAGGGGTGAGCTGCCCAAACACCCAGTGTGGTAAAGCAGGGAGCACCTGGAATCCTGGAAAGGTGAGCAGTGACATTGGTGCACTGGGCTGTGGGATGTGCAAGAACTTCTGCTTTACTGGTATTTTCTGAAGTCTCAAGATTTATAAGAGATAAAATTTATAAAAGAGTTTAGCTTTCTACAGTTTCTACCATAATATTCTGTGTATGCTTTTTTGGCATTTGTCTATTTGCAAGAAGAGAATATCTCCTAAACTGTTGGTTATTGTTACAGATATTCCTGTTTTGAAAGTCTTCTTTACTCTTATAATGAAAGACCTATGTTAGTTTTCTCATGCTGGGGTCCTAAAGCTAATTTTCTAGATCTGTTACAAGCTGTTTGAAGCATTTTTAGTCTTGCATAGTTTTTGCACAGTCGCATTTGAAATGATCCATCAAATAATCAAATCTTGCTCACATTAGACCTTAGCAAAGCAGAGGAGAATAATCTGTACAAACTGTGCAGTTACTGATTGCCATCCCCTCACCTCCAAATAATAAATAATTTACAGCTATCACATGTTCCTTCTACAGTTGAGTGTACAGGCAAAAAAAGAAACTATCTCCATTTCATCATTAGCTTAATCAAGGCAGTGTATCAGTAACCTGCAGTGAAACTGATTGCTGAAGAGCAGGAGCAGTTGATAGCTGAGTAACAAATGAGTTTTGAACCTCAGACCTCTTGAATTTTAGTCAATTTTAACTAAAGTTCCTAAAAACTCTTAAGTTTTTTTTTCTATTAGAAATTGTAGTATTTTGAAACGACTATCGGAGAAAACAATTTCGAAAATATTCAAACACCATAATTTCCCTGTTCCTTTTCCTTGTCTGTTCCAGTGTGAAATAGGATTTCTTGAGCCTTGCAGGAAAGGGTAACCCTCAATTCCAGCATCTCTCACTGGCAAGGGGCTGCAGACCCCCAAGGCCTGTTCTTGGCTGCCCAGCACCAAGGCAGCAATTCCAGAGTGCTGCTTTTCATAACAAAATCTCTGGGTCTGCAGCTTTTCACCATGGAGTTGAGGGCCAAAATTCAACATCTGAGCAAAGCCAGGGGTTCTGGATTGCCAGCTGAAGCCTGAGCCAGGGAACCCAGACTTGGAGTCCCAGAGAGAAGACACCAAAACCACAGGGATGTGGGACTCTGCTCACATTAGTGTCCCAACCAGCCAAGTGATTATGGCTGTTCTTGTATAATTCAATTAAAAAAATTCACATAAATAAAATGTGAATGATAGTAAAGGATTATATTTTTTTTGGAGGGGTGGAAGTTTTATGGATATTTATGGTTTAGAAGCACAAAAGATGGAATGGCAGAAACTCTTCATGGGTCTATAAAAAGTTATTCACTATCCAAGCAACTTCAGAGTCATGATTTTATCTGAATTTTGCCCTTAAATACTTTGCTTCTGAAGGATGTAAATGGAGGGTAACTGCACTCTTCTCTTGGAATTACCATCTTTCTCTTTCTTCTATAATAATCTATTTCCCCACCTTCTTCAAGACACCCTGTGGCCATTTTTGTTCCTCTGTCTATCTCTAGGCTTATTTTTTTAATATTTTTTTTTTTTACTTTCCAGAGTTTTAAAGCCCTCAGGTTAAAAAAGATGAAGAAGGAAGATCTGAAATTCTCAAGAGAGTTCACAGCCTGTAAAAAGAGAAGTGAAAATCAAAATTGGGAAAAAAATTACAGAAAAGCACAATGCATAGGACCTAGAGGTTTAAAGAAGGCTTTAAAAGAGACTTTCAAAAACAAATTTTCCCTTTGAGAAATATTCCATCAAAATGTTTCAGCTTCTCTTATCTCCTGTGTCTTCTGTGAGTTATGTTTTAACACTGAAATAGTCCCTTGAGCTTATATAAACTCAGAATGAACAGGGAGCTAACTAGAGATGCAGGATTTTATTTTGTTCTTTAGATGCTCTGGGCTTTTTCCCCCACTGGGATGGATATGCTGCATTTTTTTAATTTAGGGATTCAGGTAATTCTGGACTAATGGGTGACAGCTTTTATTCTCCACGAGCTAATTCCTTGCATGTGTTTTGGTGCTTTTGGGCTTTTCTCAGCATCAAGACACAACCATTTGCCTCATGTTTTATAAAGCCAATACTATAGGATGTAAGAGTTCATCAAGATATTAACAGTATAATAGTGTCAGAATAGCTAAAGCACTTTGGAGGACAAGCTGCTAGGAATGACAATGACAACCTCCAAAATGATGAAATAAATTACAGAAATGTGAAATATATTGACTAAAGATAAGCATTTTTTCAGTGGCATGAGAGATAGATCAGTCAGGAGTAAATTGTGGGCTGCTTTATTTTTGCTAAGATCCCACTAGGCCATATTCTGACCTAGATCAGATAAATATCACATCAGAGTAGAGCAGTAGAAATGAACCAGTTGAGAGCCATTGGGAGAGAGATAAGAATCAAAGATGCTGATGTCATTGTAGCTGCAACTGAAACAACTCATTTCAGACTAAGTGAAACATTAATACCTTCATGCTCCTCTCTATTACAAGGCCTGCTCCAATTAAGAGTTTGAGCATCCCCAGGTATGTTTCAGTGCAGAAATTTATTTGGAAAAGGGTCCACTGAGGATTCCGAGGCAAGTTATCTAACAAAGAATAATTCAAAATGAGTCAGTGTCTCATATGCATTACTGAACCTTGCTGAACCTGCTGCTGTATTTGGTGAGGTGTGAACAAAGAGTGCCTTGGTACAGATAATCTTGTTTAACAGTGCTAAAACACTGAGAAGGGATCGCAGCTGGTGGAGAGACTGAGGGAGGCTGGTGGTGTGAGGAGACTTGTGGGCACTTCTAATTATAGGAGCAGGGATGCCCTACCTGTGATGGAAGGTTTAGTATGGGAATTGGATCTGAGAGTTTCTGGACCTTTACAAATGTTCTCAGGGCTTTTGTGTT
Source organism: Thryothorus ludovicianus (assembly GCA_013397245.1). Classification (NCBI taxonomy): domain Eukaryota; kingdom Metazoa; phylum Chordata; class Aves; order Passeriformes; family Certhiidae; genus Thryothorus; species Thryothorus ludovicianus. The sequence continues at coordinate 161,150 of VZTB01012111.1, read as the reverse complement.
CACAGAAATGATTTATGATTATTTTTATTGCCGGTTGGATTGCAGATAATGTAAAGGCCCTGCACACACACAGAAACTTGGAATCAGGGATTTATTGTTGGGTGTCCAAATAATGTCTGGATAGACCTTGAATTCAGAGCTGGTCCTGCAAATAAGCCCAGATAAGATTGTACTTCTATATAAATAAAATTTTAAAAAAGTGCCATTCTAAAACCGCAAGAAAATATCTCTTATTTTCTCCTTTACTTAGGGAGACTGTAAAATAAAAAAGCAGTGGTAAAATGCCATGGTTGAAAAAATGCTGAGAAGATGACTGAATGACCCTGATAAATCCCCTTTCCCAGCTGCTGGATAGAAGTTCCCTAAACACAATCTTGTTTAAAGGGGTAGGAAGCACTGGGTCCCTCAGCATGTAGGAAATGTGAAATCACAATTATTTATTGGGTCAAACACTTGATTTGTATTCAAATAGGGGTGAAAGAAACCCCATTGCTTTGTCTGCTTGACTTATTGAGGGCTGAAGTTTTTATTGATGAAAGTTTCTGGAGCTCTCAGCAGTGCCCTCATCAATCTGAGCAGCCGGGGTGTGTTGGTGAGGGCAGCTCTGGTGCTCTCCTGCACCCTGCCCTGCCAAGCTGGGCACCACACACCCCTCTGGCAGCACCTCCCACCACACCCATGGTCTCAGAGAGACCCTCCTGCATGAACAAGTAGAAATTCTGGGCGGAAAACCGAGAACAGGATCTCTCCACAGATTTATTTTTTTCTCAGATGTAGCTCGCGCTCTCGCATTGCGTTTGAATTCCTGCTAACAGTTTTCTCAGAATTTCTTCACCAAAATGATGTATCTCTACTTTAATATTCCCAAAAGGAGACATTAGTGCACGAGGCAGTCAGAGGAGATGGGCAGGCAAATTTCCCTGGGGTGCAAATGAAAACTCGGAGCCAGGAGATGATTTTTTAGAGATTTCCCCACCCTTTGAGCACCTCAGCCCTCACTGACACAGCCCTAGCTCTGGCAGTGAGGATCAGCTCTGTAAATTAAACAAAGAATCCCTGAAAGTCATGTACCCAGACAATCCTCCCAATATTACATTCAAGGGTTAGAGTTTAAAGCCACGTTGCTCAGGAAGGTGAAATCCAAATGCTTTTCTGCAAAATTACATTGATTCTCCATGCTACATTCTGATGAACTTCAATAATTTTTTTCCCCCTCAAGTGATCACTGATTAACCTAAAAACTGTGAAATTAAGTTGTTTGAACCAGGAATTAAAAATTTCCAGCAATTAAAAACAAAGAAACAAACCAAAACAGCCACCAGCATTAGAAAGTGATTAAACATGACAACAACTGAGATGCTGAAATTAGTTGTCCTCGTTCCAAAGGGTTTGTAACTAGTATGATGTTTTTGAAGCTATTAAATGATAGTTAAGCTGTGTTATTATTTGTAAAGCAGCTACTTTTGTATCCTGAGCCCACTGAGTGAATGTTTTGCACAGCAGGAGACTGTAACACAGCAAGTCCAATCATTGTCATTTTACTGTACAAGAGGTAATTTTAGAAAATGATTCCTTAAATTATAAAATTCAAAAAAAGTCGAGGCTTTCCAGCTGGGAACTTTTTTATTTTCTGTCATTCTAAATACTGTGAACCTTGGCAATTTCACTACTACTGATCTAAATATAGTAAAGGAAATTTAAAATTTTGCATATTTAATAATCTTTCTCTTAGTTAATGTAAGTATAATGAGTTGTCCTTAGAGAGGGCACTGGGCACACAGTGGATCTGATTCCCTCCTGAATTACTCTGGCTTGGCTCCAGAACAGCTGTGCTGCAATCGATAACACAGCACTGCTGAGTATTTAAATAATGTAAAAAAGAAGCAGATGAGATGAATCTAACATTTTGGTTAAAGAGTTTGCTAATATTTACATACTTCTAGCAGTCTGGACTTTAATCAATACCCCCAGATATGCAGATGAAATCTGTTTTATTTCTGCTACACAGCTTTTGGAGGGTTGCAGTGTAGTACATACATTTCAGAAGCTTTCAGGGTGTGACCCACCATAACCTCATCATTTTCTTATGCAGTACTTTACAGTGTGTGCTCTTATGAAGAATATATTCTATTTTTGTGTAGTTTTCTGCAGTACCACTACCTTATTTTTTTCTCAATGAATTTCATAAACTTTTTGTTTAGCTCTCTGTTCATTCAGTTAATTTTAAATATTTTTCCCCCTTTTATGCACTGACTTTAACTTTCACCCTTAGTAAAATGTCACCTCTATCTGGTTGTATTTCCAGATTAGAAAAAAATTGTTCAAAATACATGCTTAGTTCCGAGGTTTCAATATTCCCCCTTCTTTTGGCATTTTTCCCTCCCTGCAGTCAATGTCAATGCATTACTAATTTTGATGTGATAGCATTTTACACTCACATTTCCGATTGCAATGCAAAGTGCAAGGCAGCAAGAATTAGGTCTACAATGCACTGGGAGTCTCATGACAGTCAGGAGCTGATGAAATTTGAGTTCCACCCCATCTCCTCAATTCACTTTGCACAGGGCATTCCTTTCAAATGCTTTGTCTGATTCCCAAAGGCAGCATCTCCCAGCATGAGCTGGTGAACCTGACACGAAACCCAAGGAGTCACGTGAGGAACACAGACAAATAATTTATCCTGCTATTAAACTGCAAGATTTTTCCCTTTTTTTTCCCCTGTCTTGGCTGGCACTTGGTGATCAGAGCTGTCTGGGAGTGATCACTGCTCTAACCTGTGGGTGTGTGTGGATCTGCCTGTTGCCATCAGCTCCCCCACCCTGGACCACTGAGGACTGACATTGCTGGCAGGTGACAGCTTTGGGAAAAGGCTGCATGCAGAACAATGTAGCTGTGCACAGGGAGCTGCGTGACAGAGAGGCAGGAAGGATCAAACAACTGCCAGAGCTGCTAGAGGGGAGAGTTTAATGACAAGTTACCGTGACATTTATGACCAGATCGATTATGGAGACTGAAAAAATCTATGGTTTATTTCCAGGGTATCACTGTAGAGCTATCTGATACAGAGGTTGCCATGGCAAGTACAGATTTTCTATTAACCAGGAGGGTGAATAGTCTCATAAAACCCATGAAACTTGTTAGTGAATAAATTGCATATGGGAAGCACCTCTATTGACCCCTATGGAAATTTAATATTTTCAAACAATGCTATAAAGCCTTTTCCTTGGTTATTTTTAAAAAACAGTCTGGGGTACTGTCAAAACCAAATGTACCATTTCTGGTATTCCCCATGCCTTGAATGACAGCCTAGACAGATTGGAAAATCAGCACTGAGCTAAAAATACTAGTGTGGAGGCAGCAGGGTAAGAAAGTAAGTTACTGAATATTGTTAAATAGGACTGTCTCTAGAGCTTTGATGCTTGGTAAGGTTAAGATCACCATCACAACCTAAGAACTAAAACAAAAATATATGCACTGTTTAATATTTGATTGTATAATTTGTGACAAACATTTCAGGAGACCAGTAAGAACAGGAAAAATCATTATTGTTAATGCAAATTGCATAAAATAAGCACAGGAAATCTCATCAAGCATCTTCCATATTTCATTCCATCCCTCCAGTGCTGTATGCACATAGAAAAGAGTTCCCTTGATTATGCATTTTAACCACATAGAAACAATCCAAGGGTAGAAGGAGCAGGCTGTCCAGAGAATTTGGACATCCCTGGGAGTGTCCATGGCCAGGTTGGACAGGGCTTGGAGCAACCTGGGGTAATTGAAATTGTTCCTGCCCATGGCAGGTGGTTGGAACAAGATGATTTTTAAGGTCCTTTCCAATCCAAATGATTCTGTGATTCTGTGATTCTGTACTTCTATGGGAGGGTAAACTCTGAGGTGTCTTGGGCCCAGACATGCAGACACAAAACTTGCTGTGATGTGCTGATTGTAGCAGAATGACAGGAACATTCCTGTGCTTTTGCCATCTTCTGCATCATGGAGGGCTGTTTTCTTTTACAGCAATTTTGGTGTGCAGCAGAACAATAGTTGTTACTATCAGTAGAACAAAATATTTGTTACTAAATGCTTTGTTGTCACTGTTTCTCATAGAGTATAAATTGATCAATAATTTATGAGCTTGGGAAAGTCTAGATGAATACAGAAAATTCAATGATATTTCACTGGGCAACTGTCTTGTTTGGTGGCAAGCATTTCTGCAAAGGGTCAGCTCAGATGCTGACAGTCCAGCAGGAAATGTATTGCAGCTGTGGATGCATTAACTGATGTGATAGACTATGTTCTTCACATAAAGGAAGGCAAAATCCTCAGTTGTGTCCTGCTGTTCTTGTTTCTCAGTGATGCCAGAGGATGTCTGCTTTGACTTCTCTTTTTTCCCTGTCTCTGATGCTGGCAGCTCTGGCTGCTCCATGTGCAATTGCTCAGGCATAGTAACTGCTCAGAAACAAGGCTGGGTATGGTGGCCATGCAGCCTCCAGTGAGCTCTGCCTGTCCAGCAGAATGAATCCAAGCACTTGGAGTCACAGTTTTCTCTTATCTCCAGCAGGTAATTTCTTATTCACTACACTAGCTGTATTTTTGTTAGCAATCATCTTACAAATCCTTATTAACAATTTATTTTGCCCATATGCTAAGTATCTGCTCTAATAATTAGCAGAGTTGTGTATCCATTTAGTACCATATCTTTTTAAATGCAGGATGTTCCTAGTCCACATATCTTCCCCCAAGCAATATCACAGGTGCTTCCCTCAGACCTTTGTTTTCCTTTCAGCTGCAGTGGTTTGGCTCGTTAGCCTGAATCACTTCTTATCAGTCACACTTGCTTCTCATTCCTCTGGTTGCAGAGCTACCATAATTAGATTTTATATTTTTAGGCATTCATAACACTGACTTAGTGTACACTGTGCTATCAGAAGGGTTTTAGACAAGCCATAAGACCAAACTAATTAAAATGCTCCGCAGAGACTTTTTAAAGGAGATTCACTGTTGCTGCTGACTTGGTGAGTTCAGGTGCACACAGCTGTTGGGGCCAGGGCGGGCTGGTAGGGGAGGTTACTCAGATCTGCCTGTGCAGGTCACAGGAGCTCAGCCCAGAGTTTTTTGCTTTCAAGCCATTTCAGGAGAAGCTAAGCTACATTAGGCTTTATAGACTTGTTGTTTTTTTTTTCCCCAAGCTTACCCTTCTACTCCTGGAAATTCTCCCCTCTTGCCAAAGGCACTGTAGAGATCTTGAGCATTTAAGTTTGTTCAGGTAATCCAAATACATCTCAGAAACTGAATATGGGGTTTCCCCACCCTATTCACAGATTATCTTCGTTGTATTCTCTATTATTTTGTAGTTTCTTACCAGAAGTGCAATCTCTGCGTTTATTTCCTTTCCTGAGCAGCTGCATTTTCCTCCTCCTATGAGTTGCTGCTCTCTTGTTCTTCTGGAATGGCTTTGTAGATGTGTTCTGGAATGGCTTAGTCTGTGTTTCACTCTTATACAGAGGCATCTGTAGATAGATGGACCTTGGTGACAGTAAGGGAAATGGGTCTGGAAGGCACCTGCAGAGCTGTGCATGCCTGTAAGATATTAATGGAATTATTGCTGCTTCTGTTTTAAAATGAGGCTTTTTGCAGGAGCCACATACTCAGCAGTATCTCTTGAGATGTAATTTATTCTATCATCTCTCTATAGAATGAGATATTTTTAGATGGGAGCAATTTTGTACACAGGAAGCTTTAAGTTTACTTCCCTTACTGAAAGATTTTATTGTATTTAAGAGAATCTGAGCTACGGAATTTCATCGGCTCCTAAAATAACGTGCATAGATGTATTTATATTTATTTTGTAATTTAATTTGTATTTATAACTATGTTGCAAACATGCCTTCTGAAACAAGAAAAATGACCTGGTATTGTAGTAGGTTGCTCATTTCCCTGGAAACCCAACTTCTGTCATGAAGCTTACTTGGAAATTAGTTACAACAGGTACATTCACTCTCCATCCTTCCATCTCATTTATTCAGCTTCTGCCAGCAGTAGAAATCTTTGCTTTGGAGAAGCAAAAAAACTGTATTCTACCAACATAATCATATTCTCTGTCATTCAGACATTTATTTTAGAATTAGCTAAAAAAGTTAAAGGTCTATTTTACAATAGCAACTCAATTACTGGGATCTCTAAAGGGAGTAAGTAGCAGTAAATATGGAAAAAGTATACGATAGTATTTTAAAAAAATAAAATTACTGCAGTGAAAATTTACATTACTATTATTCTTTCAAAATCCAAAGCAGAATATTTCTTTGCTTCTTCACTAGAGTGCTTGCTTCTGGATTTCCATAACTATTAATTTTGAGTTTGTTTTAATTAATATTTGTATTATTATTATTATTTGTATATTAATTGTGGAAAGTATTAGCTTTTGAAAACTTCCTTGAAATTTCTTACATCTGTATTATATTTTAAACTAGAATTTTCAAGCCTATCTGTATAAGGGAGTCGGAGGCCAATTGGTGTGCTGGTTCTGGTTCTTCAGCTGAATTCCCCTCAAGTGGTTTCTGGTTTTTGGAGCATTTCTCCCTGAATAAGTTGTTCTTCATTTACACTGAGACCATTGTCTTTTCTAAAGCACTTTTCTCTAAAAATATTCTCTATCTTTAAGCTTCATAGTGTCAAGTCCTCACTGGAGACCGACCAGCTTCTGTCCTGAGACAGAAGGGAGCAGGTGGCATTCATCCTAGAGGAGATGTGATCCAGTACAAGCAGGGTAAATACAATAAAAAAGACAAATTAGGGCTGTATAAAGAAGCAATGCAGTAATTATGGCAAACTTGACAGTTGGCATTATCAGCATAGCCTGCTAGGATGGAGTGCCTTTTGTTGGCCTTTTAGTTTATCTCTGGAGCTCTGGTCCAGCAGTTTGCTGGAATATGGTGTGTGCTGCTTAGCCCACAGGAGAGGAGGAGGTGTTAAAACAACATGGCATCTACAAGGCTGTAATTTGTATATCAGAGTAGAAAATGGAGCTGCAGCTGGCATATTCAGGATGTCCAGGACAATTAAGAAAGGTGGCTCTTCATTTGCATGCTTGCTGCACTCTTAGACAATCCCCAGGAAAAGCAGTTCTGCATCTCCATATCTGGATTTTGAAAGAGATGGGAATGAAAGCTGTTACCCCTCTGAGAAGAATGTTTCCTGTTTGGTAAAGTGCAGCCATCCTTTCTGATGCTGGCAAAAATTACTGACAAACAGCAAATAAACCTTAACAAGAAATATCCATTGAAGGGTAAGAGGAAATAGAGAGCTCAAGGGTTCTAGTATGAACACATACTTTTCAAGCAGATTAAAATCACTGAGAGAACATTTCTCTCTTCAACTGGCAAATGAACTGTTTAACCAGTGAGGTGTTGTATTCATTTTTTCTTTCCTAGGCAGGGAAACAACAGTGGAAAACTCTTATGGCCAGGCTTGCCCTCTGACTTAATAAATCTCAACTGAGATTCAGAGGACTTAATAGTTTATTCCATACCCCTGGTCAGGATCAATCCAGACACTCTGTCACGTTGCCTCTGTTAAATGAGTGGAGCACACTTTAGAGTCCTTCTTCTGATGTTGTTCAGAATTGAGACCTGCTCCTTTCAACACCTTTCTGGTTCCAGAGCTCATCCCCTCCAAAACCAAGGCACAGCAGAGGTTTGTGCAGTGTGGGATCTTGCACTGAGTCGTGGCAGCTGTGGTTCGTGGTGGCCCTTCAGCACAGAGGTGCTTGCTCCCAGGACCAGCAGCTCCCACCTAACCCTAGAGGGTATTCCTTCTCAGGCAGCAGAATATTCCTATTGAGATGTCATGGGGAATAAACAAGAAATGAGAATAATTCAATCTCACCCTGCTGCACCAACCCAGGCTTAATAAACAGAGCTGTCAAAGCAGCAGCTCTCTTTCCCTTTCCCAAGGCAGTTCATGGCACTGGCAGGCAGAGAATTAAGGATGGATCTGTCTCACTAATGGCTCTGTCACAGTTATCACTCAGCACCTGGAAAATAGTACCTATAGATGAATTTAGGCACATAAATGTAACCATTTACTAAGACTTTACTTTCAAAGTTTGGGGTTTTGTTTTGCCTCATTTCTTGAAGAAACTTTTTGGAATGTGATGTCACAGAGAAAATCTTTTCAACATCTCCCTCAGTTCCAGGTCAACTGTGCAACAGAAAACCTCCTTAGGCCTAAGCCATTTATAATATATCAAATATGTGTAAATCCTGTAGACAGAAAATACCTTATTTCCACAGTATTTTCTGAAAACATACTGAAAAATCACTTAAAGAATTAATTGAGCCAGAACTCACATGCAAAAAATATGCTTCCTTCTCTGCATTACAAGAAAGCAATTAGTGAACACTGGAGGCAACAGTTTTTGCTAATCAAAAGAGCTGAGTTTAACTTGTGTCTGCTTAAGCAATTCTGTTTTGGAAGAAAAGGGAAAACCAGACATACTACTGGACTATCAATTAAAATGAAAACATGCAATGCAATGTAATTAATTCTTTTAAAAGCAAGAATTTTTTATTCATAGTGCAAATGTGTTAAGAAAATGACATGGCTAATACTCAGTCTTTGAACATTGTATTATGTGAATGACTTTTAAGATTCAACCTTTCAAGTTCATGTCTGTTGGTATTAAAATATTTTTTATTTAAATGCTTATAGAACATTGATATCACATTTTCACCAGCCTTTTCCATTTTGATCTTACTATTGATAGAGTTTTCCATCTTTGCTTCACCATCAAATGCTCTTCATGCTCTGTAAGAAGAATCTGGTGAACTTTAAACAGAGGCTTGAGGGTCTTTTACAGTTATCACTGCATTTGGCTGGGTAAATATTGTCATTTCTTTCTTCCTCCCCTCTCTTGTTTTTCTTTTATTGTTGTGACTATAAGACATAAGGAAAATTCAAAATAACTTAATATTTTAAAGCAGCTAGTACTGTTCCTATTGCAGACAACAGGCCCTACACCTTGTCCTGGTAGTTGCATTTCCAGCCATAATAGCTGTGATTTAATCTTTAAATGAAACATCCCTACACAGAATTTTTTATTATTCATTTGTACATTAGTATTGAGGGAAAATACTCTCCTGGAATTTGGTGAGATCCAAATTGAATTCTTGACTTTACCACAGTTTTCTTGTCTGTTCATGGGAATTTGTTAAGTTTGTACACCTGAGATAAGTCCTTTGGTGATATAAATATTACACAATTACAGTAGCTATTACTCTATTGTTATTTCTATCAGAGCAGTCAAAACCCCAAACAAGCTTAGATTTTTAATTTCCCTACAAACTTTTGACAAAGCTTTTTTCTTCAGCTGAATACAGAGAGCTTGGTTGTTTGACAGATGCATTTTAAGAGCAGGTGAGTATTTTTCACAGTTGATGCATCAGTAAGAACCAACCATTATATTGATAGACTAGTAAAAGATAGCACTTAATGATCATTTAATCTTGGGGTGAAGGGATGAATTCAAAGAATTCTTTTGGTCCTTCCCTGTCCTATGCCTGTCTGTGTCTAAAGTAACCTATCATAGACTTTGCTGGTGTTCAATGAAAGAGGAAGATGTAGCAGCCAAAAACCTTCAGCTGGTTTTCCTATAGTCTCCACAAAGCCAGAGTTTAGAGAGAAGAGAATGTATAATCTAATGTTTTGCCTGAGATGCAATGTCTGCTTTCCTGATTATCAAAATGTCAGTGGTATATTTTTCCAGTCTATTTTCTCTTTCTAATTAAGTCTCCTGTCTCCCTGTCATGCTCCCACCCCCCACTACCATTTTTGTTCCTCTCCCTCTCAAAGGTACCAAAGGAACAGGCCAGTTTTCCACCTGCTGTGAAGTTAAAAAATTCAAGATAGTGTTAAATTGACATGGGCTGTGCTGCTCTACCAATCTCTGAAATGTCATTGCCTGGGCAGCCTGCTGGGCTCAGTTCAGCACCACGGTGCCAAGACTGCTAACAAAAAAAGAATAAAGGTTAATAAAGGAGGGAGGGGATGGAGGATGTGTTAATATCCAAAATCAAGTTATCTGCTTACTATCTGTAAGGTTTACTTAAGGCCTAAGGATTTGATTTTTAGTTCTTTATTTTTCCCTCTTAGCAGTGTTTTTATTCAGTTCATAGGGTAAATCACAGTGGATTCACTGGACCCCCTCCAGTATCTTGCTTCCAGCATGGTGTCCTTGTTTTCTCCAGTAGTCCTTGAAGTTACGAGTGAGTTATCCTCATCTGGCTCTGCGTGATTGCCAGGCATAAATCATGTCCTTTGTGGCTTTAGAGGTCCCTGTTTCTAGAAGCAAAAAGCTGGGCATACCCAGGGCCCTGCTCTGTCAGAGGAGATGCCTCTTGTCCCTCCCAGAGTAAAGTGGTTCCTGTGCCCTGGCTCTGCTCTCTTTGTGGCATGAGAGTCTTGTCATAACTGGGGTATTTCTCTGGTCCTGTTGGGTGGTTGTTCAGTATTTTTGCCTGCTGAGCTCCAGCAGAAGGATGTGCTGCTGTGAACAGCCTGTGTGCAGTGCAGGGCTGGTTGGAAGGTAAAGCAAAGGCAAAGGCCACTGGACACACATTTTATTCTCCTGCCCACCAGGAGCTCCATTTCAGCTCCAACACACGGGGATGCTGCTCCCACCATCTGTTACTGATCCTCTCCCTCCTGCCATGCCCTTGTGAGTTGTCATATCTGGTGTTTGTGTGTTTCTTCCCACACCACCCTGGCTCACATACAGCCCTTGCACACGAACACCCTCTGTGCTGTGTGACACGATGCCCTGAGCTCAGCCTGCAGCTGGTTCCTTCTTCTGCCTCGTGTCTCTGATGGTGACCTGACCTTTCTGCACACAGGAAGCAGATCTGCCCTCATTCTCCACCTTCTACATCTGCTTTTGTCACTGCAGTCACAGCTGTCTTGTCACTACCAAAAAAGTGCCTATTTCAGGATTTTTGTGTGTCTGTGTGCCTCAAGCCATGAACTTGTTTTTTTATGGTGAATTTACAGTATTAGGATATTGCTGGTACACAGCTGCATAACTTTCAACTGCAGCTGAGGTGGAGACAGTTAAGTGTCTGTCCTAGGATGGATTTTATTTTTAGAGTTATGAAAAATAACTTACTTTACAAAGGTAAGGATCTGTCTTACCTCCCATTCCACATTTCTTTAGTAACCCCCTGAAAAGCAGACAGGGATGCTGACAGAAAAATTCTCCACAGCAACAAATAACAGGTTGGAATCTGACAGCTAGAAAATATTCTTAGCAGTAAGTCATACTTATGGTAGCAGAAAAATCTCAAAAAGTCCACTTTTTTATTTGTTGAAAAGCTGGTCCCAACTTAAGTGATTGCTGTAGTTATTGTTTTTCTCCTTCTTAGTGTAAACTGTTTTGACAACTATTTTTTTACTGCTTTTTTAACAAATAATAAAAAAAATCATATCACAATGGAAATAGTTTAAATTTGTGTGAGACCAGGATAAAAGTGTATAAATGGATGTGCATTTAAAAACATCAGTGCAGGTACTCACCCATCACTGCATCCATACAGATACACAGATTTGCCTATAGATGTGCATTATAGAGAGACCAAAAAAACAGGTCTTGATTGTCAAGGTTTATTAAACTGGAAGTCCCTAAAATTAAAAACAAGAGCTGTGACAACTGGAACAAACTAAATGGTTCCCTGAATCTGCTGTTCTGGGATGTTATCCTTTGTTATTCAAAAAATGACAGAAATTTATGGTAGTTGCTGCCTGTTTATAAAATGAATGTGAGGATGGTGAGAGGAAAGGAAGTTATTTTTTTTTAATCCCCCATTGCTATCAGTACATTAACAATGAAAAGTAATTCTCTTTTTAAACAAAGAAGAAAACAATGCACATTACCTGACGAGTAGAGAGATTCTGTTTGCTGTTTGTTTTTTTGATTTTGAGTTTTTTTAATTAAATTCTTTAGACTTGGGCAAAATACCAAAACAAAGTTCAAATTCAGCAGTTACAGGTGTTCTCCAGCTCTCAGTTAAGTCAATGGAAATCCTCCCATTGACAGTCCCTGTGCATTGCACAGTGCTGGAGGCAGAATACACAATGAGAGGGAAAACCTAATCTGAGTTTTATATGTAGATACACCCAAATGTTGCATAAAATGATTTTGTAGAGTGTTATGCAATGTAGTAAAAATGTATGACAGTAAAATATGACTAGAGCTACTATATAGAAACACCATAGAAGTAAAATAGTCTAGAGCAGAATAGGAGAAATAAAATCAGATACTATCGACAAGTAGAATACTACAGTGAGAAGGAAAAGACCATGCTAAGCTGAGGTTTTGTTGAAAATAATTTAATATACAGCTTTATATTTTCAGCTATAAAGGGCAATGTTTAAGAGCCTTCTTCAAAGGACTCCACCATTGAGACTAACTCAAAGGAACTTTGAAACAGAAGAGCAGAACTCCCTTGAAGGCAGTGAGCAATTTGCTTTGGAGAAGCTGAAGGAACAAAATTTGTGCAGAGATCCCTCCCAATCTCTTAATTTTTATAGAGATTTTTCACAGTCTGCTCAGAAGGTGACTCCCTGGGGCACCTTTTCCCAGCCCCCATTATCAGCTCGAGGGGCCGAGCGCTGGCTCTGCTCAGCGCTGGGCAATTTGTCACAGAGGGATCGTGGCTGCTCAGGTGTGTGCTGATAAATGTGTACAGATACCCCATCCTGCGTGCCAGACCAGCCATTTAATTGTTCTGATTGTGCTCTCACAGACTCCTCACAGCCTGTTCAATAGCTGTTGCTCCCATCTGCATAAACACCAGAAGTTTGCTCGTGCTGATGCTGTGCCTCGATTGCCGCTTCTCAGCTGAAAAATTAAAGGCAGGAGGAAAGATTCCCTTCTCCCTCTCAGAGACCCATCCTTGAAACCTGAAAAATGGTCATATGCATGGTCCTGTCACCTATAGAGAATGAGGCTTGTGACTCAGAGTAGTGTTTAATCTGATTTTCATTTTTTTATTCTAACCCTTTCGAGAGGGGTGGTGAGAGAGGGGATCAAATCTCTCTGTTTTATGATCAGGGACAAACTCAGTTTCAGGCATATTTGGAAAATGAAGATTCTGATTATGTCTGTTTAGAACAGCAAAGAGAAATTATGTTCCACTGATGTTCAGTGTCTCTAATTGTAATTAAATTTCTGACAGTGAAGAACTGACTTTGTGCTCATAATAAAAGAAAAAGTTTGCTAGTTCAACTGCCTCTTTTTCATGAACTTGACTGAATTGGCATTTAGAATAAGAGGCATCACAAGGAAAAGTCATCTCTTCTACTTATGGGAAATAAATCTTGATTTCCTTTAAATATTATTTAAATTAGACCCTTCTGGCCATATCCATCCCTGCTCTCATTCTAACCAGCGGTTTCAAAAGATGAGTGAATGTCTATAGTCCCTTGTTTTTATGAACTGCAGTTAAAAATCCATGAGTTTTCTTTATAGAAATGGTGTCTTTTGAAGCTATTCATGAATTGCCTTTTTTCTCCCTTGGGTTATAGGAACCACTGAATTAATCCAGAATTTCAGAATCCACATCCATTTCTATCATCATTGCTGGGTTTGCTTAAGTTTAATACTTTCCTTGTCAGCTTCTTTTGTCTATTTTAATATGATTTTTATTTACTCTGCAGCAGCAAATACCCAGAACACCTATATTTGATTGAAACTTTACCATCTGTGATCTTCATATGTGTGGGATGTGTCTGGTAAATGGAAGTGTAACACCTTCCTCTTTTGCTGTGGCTGCAGATGGGAATTCCTTTTTGATGAGCAGTTGATTTTCTCAAGGTGCTGTAGGATCATAGCACTGCAAGGTGGACTTGGTGTCCTCCAAACACATCCCCCTGACTCAAGGCAGCTTTCCTCGAGATTTTTCTCCCTACAATTTAAAGAGAACTGAACAGATCTGAAAAGTTTTGGTGGAAATTTCCTGACATTTATCCCAATTACAGTCCAATATCTACTACTTAACTGGTAAAATAATCAGATTCCTAGAAAACCTGCTGTGTCTTTTTTTATGTGAGGCTAAAGGTCGAGAGCAAAATGGCTTTTTTTTGCACGTGGTGTGTGTGAAGGGTGGGTGGACCTGAGCTGCCTCTGGGTGTGCAGAGGCTGGAACCAGAACTGTGGGAAAATCCCATGCACAGACAGGGACTGACTGCACGTGGGCCACGATGGGCACAGATACCAACACTTCACCCAGCATTTATCCCACACTGTTTCCACTCTTTTTGCATATCAGTGGGTGCAAATTACTACCCTTACGAGTGTTGTTACTACATTAACTAAGAGCAGACCAGATCCTGGTGCTTTGTGGTAGAATTCTGTGTCTGGGATTGTCAGCCTGAAGCTGGAGATGGGAGTTATGCTTTTTTAGGCAGGATTGGCAATGGTTTTGGAGAATTTAGGTGAATCTTCATTTTGTGCTGCTTTTCAGGGTTATGCTTCACCTGATGAGTCAATGGAGGTGTATCCAAACTAATCCTGCAGAATTTTGCTTTATTGTCCTTGATGGTATTAAAACCAGACAGTAATTTTGGTGAACTTTTTTTTACTATGAAGGTATTACTGAGATCTATGTACTGAGTGTTATTGCTGAAACAAAAGGAAAACTTAAGAAATTTTGAAAGAATCAAAGGAAGCATTCCAAATGTTCTCAAAATCTATTAAAAAATGTAATTATGAAAGGGAGGGTGTAGTTATCTTCCTCCCAGAAAATACATGGCACTGCAGGAGATTTATGGTGGTCATTGGGTTCAAAAGCATGAGATGAATCCCTTCAGGTACCTGTGGATATCTGTAGGAAAAAACCTCCTTACCCTCCACTGAGAGGAAGGTGAAAGGAGCAGGATGCTGAGATCACAGGCTGTATAATCAGCACCTTCAAAATAAGAACCTTTACAGATCCTTTGATGATGCTATAGAATGAACATCTATCATTTTGAATATACACATTCTTGGGGAGGGAAGGGAGTCTGAGAATGTAAAAAGTACAAGCTTTAATTTAAAAAATCCAATTTTTGCATTTTAAGAGCGCCAGTTAATTTTCAAGTGTTCTGTCGGATTTGACATATGGTTTTATTAGGTTAGCACAATTATCCTGGAACCTCTTATGGACAGCACTGACAAATGGGAGTGTGATTACAAGAAGACACTCAGTGTTTCTCAAGTGTTGTCTTTAGCAGTACTTGAGCAACTGACTTTGCAGGGTAATGAGACATCATCTCCAGACTATCAAGATTTAGCCAAGTAATTATTTCTTGAGCTCTAGCCCTGTACAAATATTTAGGGGCTTTTGCAGTGCAGTCACATTTGAGATTGCAAGGGATGTTCCATGACTGCACAGGGAAGGGTTTATTCACGTGGGATTTTTCAGACAGGTGTTGGAGCACTTCACCAGGCAGATGTGATGTTTGTTTGGCTGAAGTGCTGAGCTGGCCAGGAGCCTTGAGGCTGCAGCAGAGCAGTTTTGAGTTCAAGATAATTCAGTGCCTTTCCACTTTGTCAGCTCGGGCTCTGTGCCCTGCTAACGGGGCTCAGCTCTGGAGCTCTCTTTGCCCAGCTGGCTGGGAGTGTGAGGAGTTCACATCAAACACCATGTGGGTTTATCCAGTACCTCTTTCTCTTCCCCATAGCCTAATCCAAATCCTAGTGGAGTGAAAGATGATTGCCCATTTACTTCATTGGTCTTTCAATCAGAACATGATAGAAGAGGGAGTTCACCAGCACTAGGGTATCCTGCTGCCAGTCACTCACACAACTGAGCTTAGGATGTTTGTCCTTGCTGTGTCACAATTCTGGGATATTTTTTTCCTTGATATAATACTGTATTTTTCCCATAATTACAGCAACTACCATTACCACTCCAAGTATTTTGCCCGTGACTAGTTTTAATCTAAGTTGCTTGGCCACCAATGGCAAATAAATTCTGAATGTGCAGTTAGTTTTTACCAAATCTAAAATGGCAGAAGTTTTTTCAGAGCCACAAAATTTCTAAAATAATAATAATAATGAAATAATAATAATAATAATAATAATAATAATAAGCAGCCAAGGCAGAGGTAGGGAACAGAATATGTAAACTTAGTGGGTATTTGTGAAGGAATAGGGGCAATGGGATCTTTGTTTCCTGTGACTGAAGAGTCAATATAAAGATTCACATAAAAAAATAGAGAACTGATCTTTCAACATGGAGTAAGCCAACAACAGAGACTCGCAATTTTGCTTTACACAAGTCCATTAATTTGTACATTATCAAGATTTGAGTCTGACTTTTGCAGGACATTAATATGGAATAGGGTGCGACTTGGGCTGTTTGCCTTATCTAATATGTTTTTTGAAATATCTACATATTTCACTATAAATTCTTCTGATAATTTCAGTAGCTAAATGGATAATAAAAATTGTGTTAGAACGGTGAACTGTCAAAAAAAATTATGTCCAAACTTCTGGAAGGTTCAGGTTGTATTATTCTACCCATCTTGTTTAATGGCTGAGGCTGACAGGGCTAAACAACATCATTATTTTGCTTTAAGCATTTAATTTTGAATTTTCTTTCAATAAGAAGGGTGTGCCCTGTGTTGTCCTGCTCATTGCAAGACATGATTGAAATCATAATAACCTAGATCAAGGTGCCCTGAGCCTGACATTTAGGCAGAGCTGGTTCTGGGGCAATCCCTAGCAGGGCACCCTTGGTCCAGCAGCACAAGGCTGCAGCTCATCACACCAGCCCGTGGTGATTTCTCAGCCTAACCCAAAAAAGCCCTGGAAGGGATATCCCAGTGCTAACCACGGGAGTCAACCACTGCTCTGAATCAAGAGCAGTGTGACAAACTCTTGCCTGGAGTTAATGTTTATGGCTGGTTTTATAAGCTGCTGGAAAGCAGGACGTATTGCTACACCCTGAAATATAATGGTGCCTGTGACTGGAGATATAATAAACTGCAGAGCCTCCTCCCAAGATTTTGGATTAAGTAATAAAAGAAAATGATTAAGAGTGAAATTCCATCATTTATCTTTTGTTGAATAAAACACTTTTTTTTTTTTTTTCCATCCCAGCTCCCTAACAGCGACAACCATGAAAATGAATGATTTGGCTTCACCCAAAATGATGGATAATCCTGCTGGATAAGCATGACAATGACAGACAGACATCTTCTGAAGGAGAAGGTAATAGAAAAGAGTGACACTTTGATAGGCACCGTGATGAACAAGCCCTGGGGGGCTGTGAGTTAATAGGTTAATAGAAGTGTTCCAGCTCTGCCAGCCCCTTCTATCTCTGTGCTCCTTTTAGAGCTCCTTGAGCAGCAAAAGAACGTTGTGAGGGGAAAGAGGCATTTTGTAATTCACCAATGTGCTTTTTTGTGTATTCCTTAACTTAAACTGCTTCCTTAGGTGAGGTGCAGTGAAAGCCCACCCTGCTCAAACCTCCTTAGAGCTTGGCTTTTACCTCTTCCATCTCTCAGACGCTGCTTGCAGGTAATACAATGCCCTAAGGGTATTACACGTGTTGAATTTAGTCACCTGGGAAATAGATTGTTGGAGCCCTGCTGAAGTTGATGGTGAAAGAAACATGAAACAAACCAGAATTTAGCTCAAGTAGTTTTATTGATATCAACAAAAAATGTGCCTGGTTTCTAGGTCAGCTGCCAACAGAAACACTTGAATATTATGAAAATAAGGAAGAAAGATTTAGTTAAATTATTTTTAATTTTTTATAGCTTTCCTATTTATTCCCATTTTTCTGTCATAAAAATGTAAATTTTTTCTGATAACACAAAATAACATCAATGTGTATTTCATTACTTAATTGTACATAATTTTTTTCCTTATTAATGTCTGTTTAAAGAAGTTAGGACTTTGAGAGCCCCACCATCTTGGCTGGCAATTAAGCTAACACATACTCTACAGGCTTTTTATGTCTTTTGCATTATGGAGTATTTTGATTTGAACTAAGAGTTTCTTAGTTTTTGCAGCTGACTACAAGAACAAGTCCTGACATGAATGGCTTGTAAAATTTTACAGTAAAGTTATCAATATAAGTCAGGCTAACGAGAAGAGTAACATAAGTGAGTAATGAGGTAAATAAACAGAAGAAATACAGCGTCAATAAGCATGCTTTACAACTAAAGGAATTTAGGCCAATATATTTCAGAGCAAAAGAATGTGATGCACAGTTGGCAAAGTCTCTCTGAGACTATAATGAGGAGTCATAATGAAATACTTGTCTGTGTTAGTGCTTAGAAATAATATATGGCTCAGTCTGTGTGATGGTGGAGGACAGATCAGCTCCGACACGCTGCATTAACTTGGACATACAAAATCCTTCTCTGTACTTATCTTTTCCCTTGCTTATTTATTTTTAATGCTCCTGGACATGGATTGTCAATATGTCTGACTACACATGCCACATTTCTGTATAACCTTAAAAGGATTCATGTAATCCAAATAAGCTCGGGGGATGTATTTTGTAAACACATGACAAATGCCTTTATTGATAGACTTGTAGTCTGGCTTCAGACACAGCTGATATAAAATATACAATACATGTAGAAAATAATGTTTTAATTAGTATATCAAAACTTTTTATTTGAATGCAAAAGTGTTTACCTCATATACGGGCTTTTGTGTTGATTTTCTTAAATGTTTTCATTCAGTGTATCTATTTCTTTCTCTTCATGTACAGGAGTATTTCTGATCCTCTGTAGGTCATAACAGGGGTGTTATGCTGTTATTTAAAACAATGCAGAGTTACTAAAACAAGTGTAACCCCAGATTTAGTGCAGACCAAGCTGGTTTACATCACCCTCAGGTATTGCTTGGCTTTCTAGTACACCACTGCAGGCTGCTAAGCAGGATGAGGAGTCAGCAGTTTCATATGATGGAACAAGATCCTTTAGAATTACAAATCCCATTACCCTGCAGGCCTCTGCCCTGACCCCCCTACACCAAGCCACAGGTTACAGGTATGTTAAAACTAAGTCAAAACAATGTCAGAACAGAATAATTCATAGCACAAAGTGTGTAGAGAATATGAAGGCACACTACAGACCAGGTGGCTAAATTGCTCTCTGTGCTTCTAGAAGTTATTCCAGTCTCAGACAAAGAGGATGGAGCACACAGCAGATTATGAAGTTCAATTTCTTTTATTACTTCTCACAGGATATTGCATATTTTTTTTACTCTGTGATCCTTATGAATTAATCAGTAGTGCCTGTGGATGGTACCACAATTAAAAGCCTCTGCTCCAGGGAGTTTACACAAATAGCATGCCATAAACAGAACACACAACAAAGTGCCAGGCAGGCACAGTGATTACAAAAAGGTGATCCAGAACTGGACCTCATGAATGTCATCCCTGCCTCATTTTCTGTCTAGAAATGAGCTGGTTAATTCTGTCTTTCACTTGTAGAGCCTGAAATCATTCATGTCAAGGGGCTGTGCAAGATTTTATATTATTATATTGTATTAACTAATGATCCATGAAGAAAACAAGACATCATCCTTGTGGAGCAAGTTATTCCATGTTTTTGTACCTTGGCTTTCCCATCTGTAGAATCAAAAGAATTATTCTGAGTTTCCTTTGTAAAATGCCTGAAAGATGCAGAGAAAGAGGAGGGAGCCACACCTCTGGGGCATCAGCATGGATGTCCTGGTTCACAAGTCACATGGTACATGGGAAATGAAGAAAAATTAGATTTCATCTCGTTGCCTTTTCAGCGTGTGCAGGCAGTGACAGTCCTGGCAGGGCCATCACAATCCCTGTCTCAGTGGCAAAGGAAGGAAATGCAGGGGCTGGACCAGCTCTGTGGTTTATTGCTGACAGGAACGTGGAGCTTAGGTGTACTTCTGGCTTTATGCAAATATTCAGGGCTGTGGTGAATTACATGTACACTTCAATTGCAGACTGATTTAGAGCTTATGCTTTTTGTGCTTTTTTTAGCCTAGTAGGCTCACGAATGTGCCTTGTATCTATAAAGACAATTCAAGTAATAATAGTAATGAGCTGTAGATATCTGTGTTTTTACAGCATACTGGCTGCACAACTCATTGGTACTTGAAAACAAAAATGCTTTTGAAATAAAACCCACTACACCTTTAGTCCAGCACAATTCCCAGATCACAGATCGTCCATTTCTTCCATTTTTAGTGTACCCTCAATGTCAATTACCTTTTCAGTTTACTGTTTTTTCCCCCAGAAAAACAGAGTTGACATTAAGCTGTGTTCTAAAAGAACAAGCTGAGCTGAATGTTAAATTAATACATATGTATGCATGCACATATATCTATTTTAACTGCAAGGCACATATTTCAAATGTATCAAAAGATTTTGTCCTTTACGTATGAAAATTAATTCATAAATCTTTTTTGTATTTACAGCAGCCTTGACAGAGTTTATCAAAAATGAGCTGCCTTACGGAACTATCAATGGATTAATAAAAAGAATCTGATCTAATATTCATGACACGGGAGACAAATGTAAACGGCCAGGCAACTTCATATTTTTATTCTAGGAGAAATGTTGTTTTTTTCATAACTTTTCCTTGTAGATTTTGTTTTCTCATTTCATAACTGCTTTAACAAAAGAACTGTGCCATCAATTTTGCTAGATTGCATTATTCATGTGGAGGTAATACACACCAAATTCAATGCACAAAGGAAAGAAATACAAAAGAACATTCTATATTATTATTCATATAAACCCAAGAAAACTTTCAAAATCATGCTGTCCTATTTATGACCCAATAATATCCTTCAGCTGTGTAGTTCTTAATGTCCAAACACGTCTTGCTGCCCTGTTGCTCAGAGGAAATCTTGGTATCTATTTGTTTATCCTGATTACCTTTACAACTTGATTTTCTCTGAGACCCAGGCAGCCAATAACTAATTTGGGGAAAGGATCATTCTTACACTCCGGCCTGTGACCTGAGCAGTTGGTTGTAATGGAAGCTATTAGTCTATTACAGAGGAATGTGAAATTGAGATGTTTTTGTTAGGAGAGGGATTGCACTCGTGCTGGACTCTCCAGATTGTTTTTGAAAGCCATTTTTATGCTGATGGTATTAACTTTGGGGCAGTCTTTGAATGAAGTTTCTTTAGCTTCCCCTAGAAGCCGGCCTGTCTGAGCCAAAGAGTCTGCTCAGCTTCTTGTTCTTTTTTACCTGCCAGCCTTCTCCTTTCCTCCTGGGACTTTCTTTAGTGGTCATCCCAGCAGTGCTGGGTTAATGATTGGACTCAATGATCTCAAAGGCCTTTTCCAACCTCAACCTTTCTTTTTCCAAACTTCCTTAATTATATTTCTGAGAAACCTCCTAATCTCGCCTAGCTGAGTGCTTGGGAATTTATTGCAATCTTTGTTTACTTCATAACTCACATGAAGGTGCTTAATAATTTCTGGGCCAGATTCTAATCTGGTGGGAAAGGATGTGGATGTCAGGTAGGCAGCTCTACTGCACAGGGATCTCCTGCCCCAGAGTGGCCATCTCAGAGTCACTGCTGCTCCTGGACTATGGGAGATGCAACATTAAACTTTTGGTCTGCTCAGGTAATGGTACCTTCCATTCAAAAGCAATTAGAGTCCTCAATATTGCACACATACCATTTACTTGCTTTCTGATTTAGTACTCTACTGAGGACAAATTACTTTCCAACAGAAAATGTCAATGGTTTCATAGCAACCAGAGGTACCTGAGAGCTTTCCTTTCATGTTAAATCCCATTATAAGAGCATCAAGCCTGGTGCTTTATCCCTCATGTTGGTGTGAGAGACTGACTGCTGCATCCAAGCAGCAGAGCCAATCTCTGGAATCTACTCCTTGTGCATGCTAGAACCAAAATTTAAGAAGCCACCAGCTTGCTTGGTCAAAAGTTGGATGATTTATTTTAATTTAGTTCAACAATTGCTTCAACAGACAGAAGGTTGTTTTAAATGGGTTTTATCATCAGATCTTTTATTTTGTGGAATGGCTTGATTTCGTGCTCAGAAACTGTGAAATGAGAAGTTACTGAAAAAAAAATCAGTCAATATTAACTACCTACCAGCTGCTTTCCTACAGAAACCAAATGGTAACCAATGCTGCAATTTGGGCCAGCAAAGACAAAGGCAAAAAAAAATAAAAAATCTAATTTTTTTTCTTATAGTTGTCGAACGTCTTGTGTTTTTGCCATGAACTGAGCAAAAGCTTTCTGCATGGACGTGAAAGTGGGATTCTCCTGGGGAAAAGCCAGCTCCTGCTGGATCAGCCTTGCCCTGGGGCTGTGCAGTGCTGCAGAAGGCAGGGAAAGCAGAAGGAGATGGGAAAGCATTGCACTGTGAGACAGTGCTAGCTGATTCCTTTTGTTCCTGCAGTACCTGGCCTGCACAATGACACAAGGTTATATTTGCCTCAGCTATTGCCTCAAGACAAACATTAATTTTCAGTGATTTCTCCACTTTTATAGTTCACTCCTGCCTCTTCAGCTGCTGTGTGCTGGTTGCTTGGTCTCATTGGGTCCAGCACTATGGGAATTTGTGTTCTGCTCCCCAGAAAAATGAGTGCATGTGGGAGAGTTGTCCCTGAAAAATGCAGTTGTTCATCTCAGCACCCAAATGTTCTGCAAATGTGCAAGCAGCAAAAACATAGGAACTTGCAAATGCTATATATTTGTGATATACATACATTTTCTCAGCTCTTAATACAAACTAACTGTTTATTTCAGATTTTATTAACTGGCTGTTACAGTGCTTAGGAAGTTTTGGGGTCAATTTAATGAAAAAAAGAGGGACTGACTTCTGGCTTTTCTTCTTTGGTCAAAAATGAATTGCCTCAATATACAAATCAGAACACAAAGTAAGAAATTTTTCTTTGTTTGGCTTTGTATGTAGAAAGAAATGAGCTTCAGCTGATGTGGGATTTGGCAAAATTAAATATGCCTGCTGGGGAAAACTGTTATTGGATATTATAAGAAAAGATTGATTTCAAAAAGCTCAGACTGTTGTATGAACAATCACTGAAATCAGTATTTTTATACAGCAAAGGCATATAAATTCCAATGTAACAGTGAGTCATAGTTTCTTCCTAGAAACAGAATTCTAAAGCACCTTGAGAAGAATGAGGCAGGTGCCCCAGGGTTGGAATGGTGATGAGCTTTCCTCTTACTGTACACCTGAACAAATGAACAAACTAAATTTGCACATTGCTCTGCATGGCTACACCTTCTGGTGCCTTTTCAGCCATCTTTATTCAGTATTTTTTTGTGAACATGATTTTACTACCCTAAATTAAAAGCATATTTCATACTATATCTGGACTGTTCCTAAAACTTTAATTTCCTTACCTTCAGCTCTAACACAGCTTATAAAAGATAATTGGGCTGCACTCATGTAGACCCTGTGCACTTGGATGTGCAGAAAATTATTTTCCCCAAATCAAGCACCTGGCTGTGCTGTCATGTTATTTAAACTCTGTAACTGTTGTTTAAACTTCTGAATAAGCCTGAAGTGATCCCCAATTCTTTTTTTTTTGTTGTTTGATCTGAGTCAGGTTTGGGGAGATACTAGTTTGTTTTTGCTTAATTGTGTTGTTGGCCCTGTGAGGGATGAAACCAAGCATTTAAGTCTTTGACTGGCAGCTGTGCTTAGCTGGAAGTGCAGTTATAGGTTATAAAAGTAGACTAAGGATCTTTTAAAAATGTTTTATGTGTCATGTTTGTATGTCACACATCACTTCATTTTTTATAAGCTCGGAATCATAATTGTGGACTGTGACTCATAATCCATAAGAAAAATATATATGGATATTTAAGATTTCTAACAGAAATGAAGCATGACAGTTGCAGAACTAAAGCTGATTCTTGTAAGAATAATAAATCCATGGAAATCATAGAAACACAGATCATTGCACAGATAGAGACCAATATAACAAACCAATAAGCATGAGGATGCCCAAGGAGAAAAGTGATTATGAAAAATAACAAAGAACTTATGCTAGTCCAAATCCATAAGAAAAAGAATAAAAGAAAGTAAATATGAAAATTGACTTGAATATTGGCACTTTGGCAGAAAAACTAATTCCCTCAGGCAGCTGTCCATCTGGTGCCCAGTTTGTGACACACAAACCAAGGTCATCTTAACAAATGTGTAACATATTCACAGCTAACAAGATTTGTAACTTGAATTGTTTGTTATTTTTTTGTGATGTTTATTTAATTGACTGTATTCCATTAAAATTAAGCTATGACTTCATAAGCTTCAGAATTTGTTCTGCTTCTGTGAATTCCCCACCTTCCCTCTCAGTAATTTTGTATTTTAACCATTTATGGCAGGAAAAGCCGAAGTGTTCCTGTTCCTAAAGTCTTTGGAAATGATCATTGATTGTGAGTACTTTGACCACCTTCAAAGTCTGCATTGGGTTGTGGGGGAACAGGATATTTATTTGGTCATCCCTTCAGCTCTTGGGATATTAGAAATATACCATTATGTCTAATGCAAAAACAAGGCTCTGTCATAGCCATAAGATGTTAAACTGAGTTATCCTTCTCTTCCTCCCTTTCTAGATCTTTCCAAGATATGATTTGTTGAAAATGTATGTGTGCTTTTCTTGTAAGGAGGCAATGCTTTTTTCCAGTACTATGGAAAAAAATTGCAGTGTGTGGGTTGCTTATACAGCTCGTTCTGCAGGTTGGCCTATTGGGCTCTAAATCTGACCTATTATTTTTGCTTCCTTCAGTACATTGGCTTGCATTTAATGCCTCATCTCTTTCCCCTCATGATTTCAATGGCAAAAATTGCTCAGTTTTCATTATGGTAAAAATTCCTTTAAGGTTATGGATAAAAACAGAATTTAAAGTAGTATGGTGATATTAAAGTCTCTAACCGTTACAGATGAATAGCAGAATATTGGGAATGTTTCTGCTATCTGTGCTGCAGGAAAAAAAAAAAAAGAATATATACAAAGTAGAGGTACAAGAAGGTTTTGGAGGGCAGAGAAAATGCATTCCAGTGGGATATTTCTGTTGAGCTTATAAAAAAAGAAAGTTAAGCCTGTATAAACACCTTTCTGTGAAGAAAACATGAAATATTACCGGGTTCTTTAATCTACCAAAGAAACATATAACAAGAACCAGTAGCTGGGAGCTAAAGCAAGGCAATTTCAAATTAGAAATAAAGCACTTGCTATTGTTTTTTTCTCTCTGTTTCACAGAGATGGTAATTAAACTTTGGGGCAGGCAACGTTGCAGTAGAAAATGGTAGACATCATCTCTGGAGACTTTCAAATACAGTCTATACACTTTCTGAAAGTTATTTTTTGCCTGAACACAAGTAATGGGGGGCTCAATATCAGAGGTAATTGGATGGAATATAAGTATCTGAAACAAAAACTCAGTGTAGATGAACTAATCTCTTCTCCTGGCCTTAAATGCATGAAAATATAGATTACATTACTGCAATGTGTTTGTTTCCTATACCTAATTGGTTTTCTTTCAAGGCTCAAAAATCTTTAGTCACTGCAGCTTGCATCACTAACCTTTAAGAATGCAAAACAATGCTTTTTACTGCTTGCTGAATTGTCACATACTATATGTCTCTAAATCCGTCTGAATGTGCAATTTCCCACTCCTGATTAGCACCAGGAGCCCAGTCAAGGATGACAGAACAGCATCCAATTCTGTTGATCTCTACTACAATTACAACAGTCAAGAGCTGCATAAGGGCCGTCCTACAGCTTAAGTCTTTTGAGGAAAAACTGCTGGAAAACATATCACAGGGGTTATTGATGGGAATAGAGTGATTGACAGGAAATTTAAAAAACCCCAAACCTTTCTAGGATGAATTACAGCAGAAATACGTAACCCACAGGGAATGGACTGACTTCAGTGTCAGCCTCTGTGAACAGATTCCCTACAAGTCACTGGGTAGAAAGTGCCACCAGACATTTGCAGTAGTTCCAATCCCAGAGCAAGATGCTTTCTTGATTCCAAGGCCACAGTGAATATATTGATTTAAATTTTCCCTCTTCTCCCTGAGCAAGTCAGAAATTGCACTGAGTTGAGTGTGTGACAGTGAGAGTGTTCAGAAAAATTAGTGGGGTGGGGTTAAGCCATACACTGCCTGTGTCCAAAATGCCTTATCAAGGAACTCAGAGGATTATTTTCTGAGGAGTGTTAGCTACTGTTGCAGTGCTGATTTAATACAAAAATGTGTGCACCTACCCTGCCTTAATCCCCATTCTTCCTTCTTATCCCTTGCTGCATTTTCCTCCATCAGCTCTTCCTACCAGAATGTGATTCCACTCCATCAAACACATTCTTGATTCACTTTGTCTCATTGAGTATTTATCTTCTTCCTCTTTCTGATTGCCACTGATGTCCTTTCCCCTAGAAGATATATTCATCTATTCATATATTCACTATTTTTCAGATTTTATTTATATCAGGTTGGTAGAAAAATATAATAAATTACTGTGACTGTGGAGTGCTCACAGGAGTAAATTGTCAAAGACTTTTAATAAAATTATGCTGTCTTCTAAGCCAGAGTCTTTGTAAACAAAGGCATTACAGCAGAATAAAACTTTCCTGTCTAAACTCTGATGACAGGTCCTGAGGATGCTGTGCTTTTGTTACTTCAGACTTGAACAGGGGTAGATCATTGGCTTTTCCCAAACTCTGGCTGAATGAAAGGAATTTTTCATGGTCAGTGCTGCTGTCAGCCCTAACTCCTTGCACTTGTTACTCCTGGCCCAGATTTTGTCCCAGTCAGGACAAAGTGAAGAAGAGGGAGCTCCCACAGCAATGCCAGTGGTGCTTTACTTACCCTAAAACACTTCCCCTTGAAGAGCAGAGCTGTAAAAAAAAACCCTAAATCAATCAGTCTTGTTTTATCTAAACCTTCAATCCCAAACCAATTCATTTTGTGGGTGTGAGCTGCCAGCTGGTGGGACTCCTGAAGTTCAGAGCAAGTGTCCTCAGGTCCCAGTTGTCTTACACATTTGAATTTGGGGGGCAGATAGTTCACCTGAGAGTGCAGTTAATTTTTTTTAACACTTCATTAATTTGAATCCTACCTCACACATCTTGTTGTAAATTGAATGCATTATCTCCTTTTTCCACCACATGCTATTATGCAGTTATTTCTTGGGTAAGAAATTGTCTCTATTAGCATTTCTGTCATGCAGAATAAGCATTCTGTCGGTGTAGGAAGCTCTTTTTTTTACTACAGGTCTCAAATATGAATTGAATTTTATATAAATTTCATGCTGTGATTTAAATTATCTCCCTTGAAGAATGACTACCTGTAACACTCCTTTAAGTGGAGAGTCCTCAAAGAATCCCAACTATGTGACTCAGTAATGGAGTTAAAAATCAAGAAGCAGGTTTTAGGTGAAAGAACATTTTATCCAAAGCATTTGTCACAGTAATTTCAGCTTTTCTTGTCATAAGGAGGAAGGCTAGCCTTGATTTTTTAGAGTTCCAGGTATTTCTGATGTTCTACACTCCTGAAGATCAGTTCCCAGGTGTGTAACTTGGCATTAAGTTACTAAATCCTTCTGCTTTTGAAAGCTGCTTCAAAATATCCTTCACATGTAAGGAAGGATAATTTTGGAAATCCAATCAGCAACACATATGGCATGCTGACTGTATTTTTTATCTCTCATATGCCTGGAGAAGACATGGGAGTAGCCCGGGAGAATTTTACATGGATTTTTAGTGCTGCCCAGGATTTCCCCCTTGGAGAATTGGTGGTGTCTCACCACAGACACCCTTTAATATTTTAATTCCCTGAAATTCCTCTTTTAAAAATTAACACAGTCCAATAACTTCTATCTCCTCCTTCCTGCAGAGGAGGGAAACTGAAAAAGCAGTTGCAGGTGTGTGCACTAGGACACGATACAATGGAGTATTTTGCAAAACATTTGTTAAAAAGCTTTTATCATGTTAACTGGTGCGGTATCCAGTGCAGAGTCACAATCATGTTCCCTGTTAAAGAGAATTAACTTAATTCATTTTCCTGTTGTGACCTGCAACAGTTTAATTTACCTAAGAGCATTCTTCCTGCCAATACAGGCTGGATGGAAACATGATAACTTCAGGTTATGTTAAGTGTCTGATTTGTGATGCAGTTTGCCTCTGCAATGCCTGCACTGTTCGAATTAATTAATACCAGATCATTATCTTTAGATGGCAGCAGATGTTGAGGTTATGGTGTTTGTGAACTCTAAGCCTGTCTTTTTTTTCTGTACAGATAACCAGCAGTTGCTATATAAATTGGAGAGCCAAGGTCTAAGCCTTCTGGCAGTCAATTGGTTTTGTAATTATCTTAGTAATAGTTCTCAATTATTATTCAGTAAAGGTCGTCTTTTCTCTGCTAATGGGTCATGGCACCCCCTCGGGATCCAGAGATGGGCCAGTTCTCCTTTTTATCATGGAAATGACTTGCCATCTGCGTGCCACCCAGGTTCATCTAAGGCAGTTCTGAAAACACTGATTATTAATATCAAAGCTGCAGATTCTGACAGGATTGTAGAATTGTTTTTAAATATTTTTAAAGATGACCTGTGTTTCCTGAAATTTTCAATGCTCTATTAAATGCTGTGGACAGATTAGCAGCAT
This sequence comes from Thryothorus ludovicianus, assembly GCA_013397245.1. NCBI lineage: Eukaryota > Metazoa > Chordata > Aves > Passeriformes > Certhiidae > Thryothorus > Thryothorus ludovicianus. Next base: position 132,488 of record VZTB01012111.1, on the reverse strand, counting down.
TTCTCTTTGAGCAATACAATGTTTAAAAATACAAACTCTTATTTTAACTAGTAGCAATTTTAGTTAACGAACCCTGATACCCTTTTTTCCACCCCGTGCCTGCCTTCATTCATGTCCCATTGTATTTATTTCTGCCATGTGATTGCCTGGGGGAAGTTAAATTACCAACCAGTTATTACACTTGCACAAAACTTCTTTATTCCCTTCTCTAGATCATGTTTACATTGCAGGCTGTGCTGAAAGTGAATAAAATGAAAAAGTTAACAAAACTGATAAAGTCATCATTTGTTTCTACTCTATTGTAATAGCCATGCTGTAATTGGTGCTATTTCATATAAAATTACCATATAAATTGTGCCATCCAAAGCTGCAACAGAAAGAGCAACAGTATTTACAATAAATGGAAAATCCCTGTTAATTATTGATAGCCTAAAAACCACACCATTATAATTCAGTCTTTTTATTCATTATTAATAATAACTCTTATTTATTATTCATTGTGTACAGATCAATTATGATTAACTGTTCTAAAAATGAATGATCCACATGCATGTTTCTATTTGCGGGGCCTTTTCCATTGAAGGAAATGCTTTCAGTATTAAAATGCTCTGTCCAACAGGACAGAACACGAGGCTGCCCAGACAGCTTACAGACACCAGTGTCCTGATCCTGGTGTTTGTGAAAGCTGCTGTGAGCTCTATCAGAGGCAGTTAATGATTTTGTTTCTTTGGAGGTCATTAATTGGTCCAAAGGTGGTTGACTTATGACCTAAGATGTTCTTGACCTTCTTTGGCCACCTGGGCACACAGCAGTTTACCTTTAATAGTAATGAAGCTTTGCTTTACTGCTTAGTAATATCAGGGACCTCTTTTTAAAATAAACTCCCAAAAATTCTTTGAGGCATCGCCATAAATATTGATGGTTTCAGAGCTTAATTTTGCTGGGGAAGGAGGCTGAATTCCAGGAATTACAATCACGAAGTGTCCTTGCATGGATCTGCAGAGTGACCATCAGGTGTCATGTGAATGAAGATGTCTTCTCCGGAAATTATCAATTTTTGGAGCCTTTGGTTTCATAATACTTTTAATATAGATGCAACCAGCCCAGTCTTTCTAGACAGCATTGCCAGAGTCAAAACTTTTACCTTCTGGTGTTGGTACTGTCACTGCTGGCTGTAGGAAGGACAGGACTAGAAGTGTTGACAGCCAACACTTCTCCCTCTTCCTGCCAGGCTTTTGATTTTTCTGACCTCTCTTCCAAACATAACTCAACTGCTAATTGTCACTAAGAAATAGCACTGGAGAATGTTGATTTCTTACAATGCAGACCAAATCCTTTATTTCAGTTTTTATGCTTTGGGCCAGACTTTGGCTGATATTTTGCTTTGTTCCTCATTTCAGGTTTTTCATGCACAGGTAACTCCATATCTCCTGTTAGATGTTAAATGCTGCAAATTCCATCTGGGATGCACTGAGCCAAGCAGTCTCTGCACACCAAGTGTTCCTGGAGTGTGCCCTGAGTGTGCCACACACGGAGATGCCTTGAAGTTTTCAAAGTATGTGAATATGGGGCAGGAAGATGATCTCTGCATGCCAAGGTGAGGCTTTCCTTCAGATCTGGCTGAATTTCATGTGGATTTATCAGTGGGGGTTTAAAGTTCACTCTTTGCAGGCAGCATTCTTGAGTTATGCAGTTTCCTGGCACAGAGGAGTTTCTGCATATGCAGTTTTTGTTTGACAAGGGTTCTCCACTGTCTTCCCCCAACTGCCCACTTCAGAATTTAAAATATCTGTAAAATGCTCTGTATTTTTCCATGATGTGCCAGTTCTCACCAGCTGTGATTTTCCAATACAGCGATGCACTTTAAGGCAGCCAACTGACTTGTAAAAGGATATGAGTTTGTGTGCCAAGGAGAATTTAGGATAATGTTTCAACTGCAAATATAAAACACAATTTCAAAGAAAGAAGTGAAGAAATTCAAAATGTCTATAAATGTGATATGTATAAATATTTTTATTTTGTTTCAAGTAATGTCTTACTCTGCTGTGTGTATGGCACCTAAGACACACAGAATATTTTTTAGCACATAAGAAATAATTCACTTAGTTTATGGACACAAAGCAGTGTATAAACCACGTAGCTCAATAAATGCTTTGTTTCCAATTCTTATGTGCACTACTCTGTGACATATCTGGAATTATTCCAGAAATTCATTTCAAGGTAAGTCCTGCCAGCAGAATGGAGTCACAACAGAAGCCTTGGGTAACTCGTGGCACCTCTACCAGCAGGGATGCTGCAGTGCAGGAGGAGTGTGGTTTAACACCACGCCTGTGCCTCATGTTCACACCTCTCCTCAAGCTGTGCAAGGCCAAAACCAAGTGTCACTGCTTAACCACTGCTCCCATTGCCCAGGGGAGGTGTCTCACAGGCTTGGCTGCACAAGTCTCACCTTCATATTGAGGCGTTGACACATCTTAAACAAGAGCAGGATTTGCTCTCTTTAACTGGTCAATGGCCCTTTGCACGGTGTCCTTCAGCAGCTCTCCCAGCTCCTCATGAGGTAATTAAATATTGATCTTGCCCCTTTTACAGATGAAAATAATGCTGTGTTTCCAGAAAGAATCACTTTTGATGAAAGGTGTCATGGCTCAACCCCAGCCATCAACTCAGTTCCACAGATCCACTGCTCACTGCTCCCTAGCAGGGCTGAGGAGAGAATCAGGAAAGTAACAGGGAGAAAACACATGGGTTGAGATGAAGACAGTTTAGTATGGAAAATAATAGCACACAGAGCAAAGGAAAACATGGAATTCACTCCCCAGTCCTCACATCCAGGCGGGTGTTCAGCCATCCCCAGGAAAGCCAGGCTCCATCACCCCTGAGGGTGGCCTGGGGAGACAAACATCCTTCTGAATGTTCCTCCTTGCTTCTTCTCCCTCAGCTGAGCATGACACCATTGGAGTGGGACAGCCTCAGCTCAGCTGGAGTCAGCTGTCCCAGCTCTCCCAAATCCTTGTGCCCCAGCCCCCTTGCTGCTGGAGGACATGAGGAGCAGAAAAGGCCCTGACAGTGTAAGTGCTGCTCAGCCATACCTACAACATCCTTGTGCTATCAGCACTTTCCAGCACAAATTCAAAACACAGCCCCATTTTAGCTCTATGAGGAAAATTAGCTCTATCCCAGGCAAAAGCAGTATGCAGTCTCTTACTCCAGCTGATATAATTTTCTAATTAAGGTATAATTAATATATAATGCTGTAGAAATACTAGGTAGGAGTGAAATTGTGACCATCTATTGTTATTGAAAATGTTCTATGAACCCCATTATGCCATCGTAAAATAATTCTCTAAATGTCAGTGATGTGAGGAGCACAAACAAGAAGTCGCTGTTATTAGACATGCTTTTATTATGCAGCCTAACTGAGAGCAATATTGCGTTTCAGAATAAACAGGGAAGTAAAAAATGAGGGATTTTGATCACAGAGAAATCAGTTTTACCATGTGCTGTAAATATTACTGAGGCAGCAGCATGCCTACTTTTCAGAAGCCAGAAAATGAACAAAACGAAGGGAGGAATATCATGAATCGTAATTTGCTGCAAATGCAAACAGTTCAATGTATTTTGTCTTTTCTTTTCAATTTTCTTCCTTTGTTTTGTTTTGTTTTTAAGTAAGGTAATATACATATTTTGATCACTTTGCTGGAACCTCAAAACATAGAAATACAGCACCAAGGAGACTTGAAAGCTCCATCAAACGCCTGCTGAAAAGTGTCTGTTGCTGGCGCAACTGCAAGAAGAGCTTTTGCTATTTTTTCAACTAACATTTGCAGCATTTCCCACCTAGCGCAGGAAATGGTGGCTGCTTGCATAAACATATATTTAAGGCTTAAAAGAGCCAACTTTGAAGTTAGTCCAACTGTTGGTGTTTGTAGAGGAATGGGTGTGTCAGGAGAGAAGCTGCCTGTTCATCAGCTCGCTGTGGCAAATCTGCCTTTGAATTCAGCCAGACAAGAGTGAACCTTTCACTCCCCTTGCAGCTAAAACACAGCTCTGGTGCAGTGCACTCCTGCACCATCCTCCACGTGTCCTTTTGTGTATGGCATAATTATCACATTCATTACAATAACCCTTGTATGTAAGTGTTATGCTTACCTGAGGGCAGCCTGGGAGATTTTATATTTGCAAGCCCCATTTTATCCTCCTGTAATAAAACTCTACACTGAACATAGGGTGGGCACCAGGCAAGCATCAAAATGTCTAATATTTAGTAGATAAAGGATGAAGAGTATGATATATGTTTGCAGAGAAATGAAGACTGGTAGACTGAATGCAACTAAATTAATTATGCCCAATACATAATTATTTGGCAAATTAATGACTAGATAGTCAGTGAATATTTGCTTATTTATCAGATTAAACAATAATTAAATTAGTCTTCATAAAAGGGGAATGAGATAAAGGTTTTTCTTTAATTTTACATTCCCACTTAAGGTTTTCATATAAAAAGATTTTGATAACCTGGGAATGCAGAACTGTGCAGTCTCTGGGAAAACAGCAGCACCAAAGAAGTTATATTTTAGTTTTTTATCACAGAGATGTGTTCAATAACCAGGTCAGCTTTCCTAAGAGAAAAGAAAGCAAATAAACCCAGCCTCCCACCCAAACTTAATTTGATGCAGATGAATGAAACATCAGCAGGCTTTTGGCCCTAAGTGAAAAGGGGAACAATGAAAGGCAGGTCTTTTTGCTGGGAGATAATTTTTTGATATTTTATACTTCTAAGATTTGAAGCCTACCTGAAAAAAAATTGGAACTCAAATATAGGTCTTTGTTTTTAAATTTTTGTTTTTTTCATTTATATGAGCACAGGAAGCTTGGGAATATCTCATTTTATTGCTTTTGTGATTATAGAAAAGAAAAATCTGTAACTTTATGTGCTGTATTCCTGCACCATATACTAGATTAATAGCAGCAGAAGGTCATTATCCGGTTTTCATTTTAACCCATTCTCAGTGCAGTTCTTTGGGCCTGTCTCACTGGGGCACTCCTATAGTGTACAACATTCATTTGAATCTAAACCTCATGTTTTAATGGTGTTGTCTTCCTGAACCATGGACTGTAGAGTGCTGAATATCAAACATTGTTCAGTACACCCTGTTGTGAAATATTTCCCTCTCTGGTAGCTGTGCCACATAATAAATGTTCAAAAAACAGATGGATGAGGTGCTTAAGCAAATGGTTTAACAGAGAACCTGGTGCTGTAAGGTTGGTAACTGGACCTGATGACCTCAGAGGTCTTTTCCAAAATTAATAATTCAATAATTCTCATCTGGAACCTGCACATGCCCCTTAGCAGGAATCTGAATGCAGAGCTTGTGCTTCTCCAGCCCCTGTGTGCCTGTGTCTCTGCTTCTCCCTCTTCCCAGCTAAAGTGACTTTCCTGGAGAACTCCAGGGTGGTTCCCAGTGTTTCTGCCCTCGGGATGGCTCCTCTGCTCTCACCTCAGAGCAGGGGCAGCCACCCCTGCGAGCCCCACATTTGGGAGGGCACAGAGCAGCCACCCCTGCGAGCCCCATGTTTGGGAGGGCACAGAGGATGTGGCATTGGAGGCAAGGGAAAAACTGCAGTGGCAAGAGCTCTGCTAGTGGGGGGACAGGAGCTGGAGGGAGTGGAAAAGCACAGAGGGGTTATTTTATCCTGAAAGCCCAGGGATTGCCTGTACAGAAGGTGCAGTTAGCATCACAACACTTGGATGTGCTTTGGTTTATTTTCTAATATTCATAGTGGGGAAGAATCAAGCTAATCCCCGTTCAGTGCCTGCAGTATGGAAGTGCCTCCAGCAGCCAGTGCAAGGGACTGAGGATGGAAAGAGCAAAAAGCCTTAAAATGCTTCTCTAACCCTGTAATGAGCTCATCCACTGCCCCAAGCCTTTCTAGGAAGGCAGGTACACCCAGCACTCGGCACATTGGATGCCATGGCTGGCTGCACTCGCTGTGGGAGCTTCATAACACTGACAAATGGCCTGGGGGAGTTCCTTAACCAAGAGCATGAATGATAGCACAGCTAATGTACACTCTCCAACACTCTGTGCTGTATTTTGGGGTTTTTAGTGGCATAGCCAAAGTGTAAAAATGGATGCAGGGCTTTTAAAACTTCCCAATAAAGAGAAAACATTGTTTGAAGCCGTGGAAGCTGCATATCCACTGGCACAGCAGCTAATGCAGTTTGCTTCTCCAGTAGTGCCCTGAAGTATCTTTAGATATTCATATATAAAATGTAAGTACATAACCTGCTGTAAAAAGATCCAGCAGTGCCCTTGGCAAGCTTCCCTGGCCTGTGGAGGGTAATTACATGTAGAACACTAACACAGCTCCAAAACTGACCTCATTAAATGTCCAGCTTTTTCTCATACAAATGCTGTGAGATCTATCCACTCTAATAAGAGTATTTGCTGTATCTTGATGGAGAATTTTGACTTTATAAGCTAATCAGAGCTCACTTGGGAAAAAAAAAAAGAAAAAAGAAAAAAAAAAAAGGAGAAACAACTTTTCCCGTCAATTCCAAGGAGGATTTAGATTCATACCCAGCCCTGCCAGGCATCAATTCCAGATTGCTGCTGGAGGTGAGTAAACCAGAAGGATCAGCTTGTTCTGGATGGAAATGTGTCTGCAGCAAAGGCCAGCTTGGAAATGCAGCTTTGTGCTTCAGCCAAAAATCAGACAGAAATGATCACAGCAGAAATGTTACATCAGGCCCTGGTAACTGCTCACAGCAAACCACACAGCTGCTTGGGAAGACATGATTTAAAATCTATTTTTTCAGGTAAAATTGTGAAAGTTCCTGTGTTTCTCGTGAGTGCCATGGTTCCCACAAGTATCATATATATACAGGAAAAAAAAAAAGAAAACATCTTCATTTTTAAGATGCTTTCACAGTATTTTGAGATAATTTTGTGATTGGGGGTTTTTAGGCATTTACCTATGCTTTTAATGGAATTATGAGATTTATGCTGATAGATCACCATCTTTGTCTGTCCACATCAAATGATCTTTATCATAGCTAGTCAAAAATATTTATTAGAAATGGCTTGTTTTCAAATTATGAGGTCCCAATTTTTTTCTGGAAATACAGAAGTTCTGGTAAAAACTTTAAAGCAGCCACATTTGCTGCTGCCCAGGAGGAGTTTACTAAGGATTTTGTAAGAGAAGTTTATTGAGAAGAGAAAAAAGAGGTCCAACAAATAATCAAGTCAGGTGTGGAGGAATGATATTCAAGTATCTTTTCTGCAGACAGAGTTTTGACACATATGGAGAGAAAGAAAATTTAATTATAAATTACAAAAATTACTGGATAAGAAAATGAGCAATTTGATGCAGATTTACTGTTTAAAAATTGAGGTGCAATATTTTTAGTTAAACATTTATATAAATGAAAGCTGTGTGTATATTTCTGCTCAAATGATGAAGGTGACCCTGATTTAGTTCATTCAAAAAAAAAAAAAAAAAGGAACATTTAAATATGTAAATCATAGATGAGCTAAGTTTAGGGAGGGTTATCAAAAATGTCTGTTATCTTTGAACATGAACATATGCTCACTATGCTAATTCTGTAGGATCCTTAGATCAAATGCTGGCATATTTCAGTGCTTTGCATTGCTTTAAATTTTTATTTCAGATTTCATCATTTTCTTTCTTTTTTAAGGCTTTTTATTCCAATCAGCAAATGTCAAATTTGGAAGGACCATCTGAAGGGAGAAATTTTCCTGTGTTCTCTGTCAGCCTTGAGAAGTTGCATCTTGATGGACACTACACTGAGAACAGTCGAGAAGAATATGAGAACCTGGCCACTCCATAATTCATAAGTAAATTTAATGTGTTACAAAGGAAAAATGTTATTTAAACTCTCCTTAAACATGCATGCCTTCTAAATTGCTAAGATCAGAGAGCCTCAAATTTTTCAATAGATTGGTGACTGAAGGTTGTTGATGTCTGTATGTACTTGAAGTTTTGTTTCAAGAGGTGATATTTGTCCCAAAAGAAAACCATGATTTCACGTATAGAAACAAATTCTGCAGTTCCTGACTGTCCAAGAAATTTCCCTGCAGGTTTTTTCCTGAAAACTTACAGAAACAGACTTTTTGATACGAGAGGATGAAGCTTGACTGCTGTTTTATAAATCTCATTACCATTTTGGAGTTTTTTCTTTGAGATGAAGATGATAGCAGTTTATATTTTCATTTCAAACACGATCCACAAAACATTTTCCTATTAGTTTAAGCTCTTGCCTCTCTGTCTTTTGTGTCCCCCAGGAGCTCTTGTTAAGGTGTAAATATGTTCCTAAAATAATGAAAGTGCCATTATCACCCTTTTATTCATTCAGGTGCTCAGGAAGGGAATCGCAGAGGCATTTAGCTAAAATCCTACTTTTAGTATAAAGAGAGAACATTAACACAAGAGTCTCTGCAGATCATTAGTCTGGTTGTTCTCTAATGTGCTCTCCCTTGAATTTTGTTTACCAGAACAGAGTGTGAGAGAAATGGCAGCCACAACTGTGGAGAGACCCTGGAAGTTTTCACTCATTGCTCTCCTCTCTCTCCTGGCCCTGTGCTGATCCACGGAGTGAGTATTCAATATATCCTTATCTCCAAGCTGAGGAACAGCCCTGTCTGCGTACTGCATGGCTGAAAAACAGGTCACTTAGTAAGAAGTGATATTGTAAAACTGCTGCCTCGTGTTTGAAGGATAAGAACCACAGGGGGTTCTAAATGTTGTAGCATGAATCCTCAATTTCTTTATTTTTTACAGAGTAGACAGCTGAGGTTTTTTTGCCTCTTCCATGCTCTGTTCCCATGTGGCTCTTGGAATGTTCCACAGTACCTCCAATGATACATTGTGGGAACTGGAAAAAAACCTGGAACAATATCGTGAAAAGATATCAAAATATTTATCTTAAGGAAAAAATGTTCTAATTCTTCATGCTTTTCAGATTATGATATTTTGACTTTTTGGAAGAAAAGATCTAAAATATTTGCTCTTTGAATGAAATGACTGATAATGATTTTATGTGTGTAAGTATCCATTTCTTCCCTAGATAAATTGTCCTTTTGGCTACCTATCCATGAAGTACACCTTTGAATTTGAATTTGTTAGCTTCTAGCCATTGCATGAAATAAAACCATATTTTACCCTTTATATTGACCATAAAAATGCACATTGTTTTGAAAGTTTTTCAAAAAGAGTTTGCAAAATCAAGCAGGCTGCTGGTTATTGTGGCAGTGTTTCAAATCTGAAAGCATTTATGAGTAGTTTTGATATCAGAGACAATGGCTATTAGGAGTTACAGTGAATGTGGCCTTGAAAGGCAGTCTTGTTACCAATCCATGTGCAAATGAAATAAAACAAATAGGCCTCAGCATCTCCAATTAAAAACCTCAATTCTGGTATTCTGTTGTCCTTTAAAACAATTTAGCAAAGCCTCTCCAGCTCAGGGTTGGGTTTTTCCAGCCAAAGAAGAGCCAGTCAATGTTCTTTGACTCAAACTGTTCTCTGGTCTTGGGTGCTTTAAGAATGTAAAGAGAGCTGAGGGAGATTTGTGGGAAATGACTTGGCATTTTTCCATTACTGCTAATAGGATTAGAAAAGTGATGAATTGTCACTGGAGGTTTTGAGATCTCCTAATAAAGAAGACAATCTGCGAGCAATACTTGCAAGCAGCTGTTGCTATTTATGGTGCAGGTCTGCTTGGCTGGCAGGGCTGCTGGATTTTCAGCACTCTGAACCTCCATCACCTTTTTTACAGGCTGAGCCATCCAGGTTTGTCATCCCTCCTGGGTCCAGCAGCTGCTTTGCAGGAGAGAGAAGCTGCAGGAGACACAAAATTGGGGTGGATGTCCACTTTTAATAAAAAGGGAAAACAGAGCAGGAAGGAGGGTTGTCACAGGTTTCTTGGCCTCAAGTGTTTTTTAAACTGACCAAGCTGTTTTGGTAAGGGACATCTGTGCAGGTGATTGTCCCCAAGCTGAGGGTCAGTCTGTGATGGGAGGGTTCAGCTGTGTTATTTTATTGCCTCTGTTTACAGCATGTACAACTTTTTTATCGTGGTTCACTCATGATAAAACACTTAACTAATTGGCTAAATAATGTGGCTGCATGTCCAAAGTTTTAGCAATTTTCTTTGTCGTATTTTGTTCACTGATAAAAGATATGATGAGAAGGAGGAGATTTATACGTGAGAAAGAGGAGCTTTAAACCTTTTCACTGTCTGTGAGAAACAGGTAAACTAATGTACGTATACTTGGACAAAACCTTTTGAATTACATCTTTCTTGGTTAAAATAAAAAGTCTTGCATATTAAATCCCTGACATTTATGAAAATAAGCATAGTGTATTGAATTTTCTTGACCTAATGCCACTTTGGAACATGTTTCAAAATTTTCAAATCATGGCATTAGAAAACTTTTTAAAGACATTCCAAATTTTATTTTAATTTTAAACTAACTAGGTAATAATGTTTGCAGAGAAAAATATTCCTATGAAATTAATTATTTTGAGGTTTTAATAATAAAGATAGGATGTTTCATATATTACCTCACTTCAGTGTGGGACTGGGAAATTTTCTTTCATTTATTCCTTATTTTTAAATAGTGGTGTGAATGTGGTGATGTTAACTCAGAGAACTACTTCTAACAACAGTGTTTTATAATTCAGTGGAAGTGCCAAGAAAATATTTTTTTCTCACAAAAACCAAAACTAAACAGTAAACAAAGGATTCTTAAAAACATTTGTCCGTGGACATTCGGCTGGTTTTGGTTCTTAAATTGCACTGACAATCCTTGCCCAAATAACAAATGGTGAAGTTTTGACATGACCTAACCTATTGAAATAAATTGGAAATACTCTATAAAGACACACAGAGGAGTTGACACTTTACCTTACTAACACTCCCCTAACACCAGGGAGTGTGTCCTGATATGAATCAATCCTTTGATAAAGATAGAACACAAAAAATGGAGAAAGCAACTCAGATTAACAGGATAATTTAAAGACATTTATAGCCCATTTTTGCTGCCACATTGTGCCAGAAGAGCAAAGCAGCAGAAGTGATATATAGATCATTGATTTTTATCCCTTTCAGAGCAGCCCTTCTTAGTATTTTTAATGGAACATTAAATGATTGTAATGTAAACTGTAACAGAATGGCATAGTTTTATACTTTCTTAATTGGATGCTAATATCTATGTCAGAATTTGCATGAAAAATGGTGTACTAAGCCAAAATATCAAGGTTTTTAAAACTCATAATCATTCTTCTGCTGATACCATCTGTCAGCTTAATCTTCACCTCCCAGAATTCAATGAAGAGGGTGCCTTCAGGGGAAGGAAAAGAAAAAAATTACAGTTATGAAAGTACAGTAAATTGAGTTTAAACCGTGGGTCTGAAATCCCACTTGATTGTGTAGGGCTTATTAGTTATTAATTGTCAAAGTTGTAAAATAATTAAGAAATGTTGTTGGGGTAGTCTCAATCATCCTCCCTGAAGGAGCTGTGGGACCCCTTGGAGAAGGGATGGAGAGGGGATAAAGAAATGATGGAGAAGAGATGGGGAAAGGATATAGAAATGGCAGAGAAGGGATAGAAAAAGGATGGAGAAAGGATAAAGAAAGGATGGAGAAGGGGTAGAGAAGGGATGGAGAAAGGATAAAGAAAGGATGGAGAAGGGATGGGGAAAGGATAAAGAAATGGCAGAGAAGGGATAGAAAAAGGATGGAGAAAGGATAAAGAAAGGATGGAGAAGGGGTAGAGAAGGGATGGAGAAAGGATGGAGAGCAGTGCACAGCAAATCCCCGAGAAGGAGTCATGGAGCTGCCTCTGGGAGCCCCTGGAGCAGCTGAAATTCCCTCTCCAGCAGTGAGCGTCTGTGTGCCCCCTGCACTGCAGAGGAGGGGATGTGAAGGAGTCTGAACTGTGTGTGCTTGTGCTTCGTTCTTCACAGAGCACAGAAGGGCCTGGATTGGAGGGCACCTCAAAGATCTCCTTGTTCCAAGCCCCTGCCGTGGCCAGGGGTCCCACCCACTAAATCAGGTTGCTCAGAGCCCCACCCAACCTGGCCTTGATTCTCCTCTGAGCTTGTCATTTTTACAGCCCCTCTGTAATGCATAACCTGCACAGGGCTGTTGTTTAGGACAAGTCACCTTGTGCTTGTCATTTCTAGGACACACATCCCTCAGTGCACCATCAGACAGCCACCAAGGAAGCCAAATGCTCAGAAAAAAAGGGAGGAGGGGAGCTGGAGAATGCTTCACCTGCTGCAGAAATGAGAACGTGTGTGCAAATCAAGCACGCATCTCCTGGAAGATTATCTCGAATCTCTGCATCCCTGCAGGGGCTGCTGGCCAATGTTTTCCTGACAAAAGTAAGAGGGTTCACGTTCAAACCTCTCCAGCTGTTAAATCCTTGAGCACGCAGCTGCTTTGCTGCCCTAAAGAAATTCCAGATTCCATCGTTCTTCCCAAGTGCTGCTGCTGGAATTTCAGAGACAAGCAGCCCTGTGTCTGTGTCTGTAGAGCAGCTGTGCCTCCACCAGGGCTGCAGGTACCCCCTGGGACAGCACAGGTGGGATTTGGCTCCTCTCCCCTGGCAGGAATGTCCAGCACAGGGCAGAACAGCCAGTGCTGAGCTCTGTGCCAGGAGCCCCTTCACGAGCAGAGAGCTCTGTGTGAGCCCAGCCTGCCCCCTGCACTTCCCTCCTGCCAAAAGGATCTGCCTCACCCACACGGGCACAAGCTCACAAGCCTGTGTGAAATAAGTGGAAAAAACAAGTAGGAATTGTTTCCAATGGGCCAATCTAAAACAAACAAACAAAAAAAATAGAATAAAATAAATAGATTTTATTTAATTTTTTTCATTTACTTTAAACCACTATGAACGCTGAAAAAAATATACAAGGCATTTTTAAATGAAAAAAAGAAATCAAAGTATTTTAATGTTGAAATGCTTACTTTTTTTTTTTACTTTTTTTTAATTTTTTTTTTCTTTTCTCCCAAGGGAATACTTGCAGCTTTTCAAACTGCTTTGAACAGCTAGAGAAAGGAAAAAGGAGAAGTAAAAATTTGATCTACTGATAGTTACTCAGCTGCCCTGCTAAGAAAGAATCTGATGCTTGCTTGCAAAGATGTGCCACAAAGATCACAAACAACTAAAACAGAGTGTGAGAAGTGTGTGGCACCTTTCCAGAAGGTGATGTTTGCTGGAGTCTCCAAGGAGCACCTGAGGAACCTCAGCTCTGGGTTTTCCAGCTGGGATACGAGGTACAGTGGGAGGAGTGTGATCCAAGGAAGAAAAAAGGGGGAATGAATACAATCCTCAAATGAAAAAAATTTTATTTTGGCATAGAAAATCATAACTGTTCCAACAAAGTTTTCTTCCAGACTCTGGAATAGATGAGCACCCATGGTCCTCTCCAAGTCCTGACAGGACAGAAAATATCAGAGAGAATCAGAGCCATAGCATCAGACACCTAAACATTTTTTCATTAATTCTATTTTCATAATGTCCAAAATAAAATTAAGCATGCGTTTAGCTGGACAGGATGGGCAAATTGGCAAGGAGAAATACAGTTCGGTTCTAATGTGCAAAATTATCATTTTTTGTTCCAGGAAATAGTTTATATATGATAGATCTTTGAACAGAACAGCTTGCAAATTTGAGGTTTTGTAAGGTTTTTGTATACATGTCCACACATAAATATGCATCTATCTATATTTATTTATTTATAAAAAAGGCATTGTACTTTTTACCTTGTACTGTACATTTAACTGGCTCCCAAGATCTCATACGAATTTTCTGAATTATTTTTCCCATATTTGCTTATCTGTGATTCCAGAATGACTTGAAGTGCTCCTACTGAGCAAATTTGCCAGAATTAGAGTCCTCAGATTGGCATTCTGATAAGTTAATCGCAGAAGACTGTTTCAGAATACTTTAAAAAATGGGATCCCTATTTTTCTTTTCTCTTTTTTTCCTCCTCTCCCTTCATTCAGTGAGCAATTACAGACTACCAGAGGGAGGGGAGTGTTTCATGTATTTCCTTGTAAGTTGTTTTAAAGCTCAAGCAGTTTATCCTACTTCCATTTATTAATACCAGACAGAGTCTAAAGTACACAGAGACACAACACATATTCATTTAGCAGTGACAGGTTAACCAGGCTTTCTAAAGAATAATAAACTCTGTTCAATCAGTGTCATTCTCCAGGTCTTTGGTCCATTGTGGGGAATCTGAATGAGGAATTAAACTCCCATATCAGATAATAATCAGTCATTCTGATGCGAGGGAATTTCCATAATTTATCTGCCAAGGTGAAATTCCACCCAGGGCAGAGGACCAGCCAGAGGCAGGAAAACCACTTCAGCTGGCATGGGTCTATTGAAGCCTCAAACAACACAAAGGCTCCAGGTTGCTCTTCCCAAAGAGATTTTTTTTTTTACTGCAAGACATGGAATCACCTCCCTTCTAGAGAAGTTAATTGTGGTTACACCAAAGGCCAAATTAATTTCATCATCAGCTTACAAATCAAAGTTGGGTCAATAAGGACCTACATACTACTTCAAATAATAATTCCTCCCTTATAAGGAGAGGAATTATCTGCCCTCCCTTTGAAGTATTTCTCTTGGGAAATGAAATGGAGAAGGGCATAAAATGACACCACCATCTATTTTATAAATACTAAGTGTCTTTTCACATTCATAAGCCTTTAAGCTAGAGCTTGTTGGCTTTTCATGTTGTTTCAAAGGTGATTTGAAAGTTTTTTTGTGAGCCTGCTCATCTTACTTTTGGGTTTCACCTATTTCTCTAGAAGTCCACTTTAACTCAGAACCTGGCAAGTAATTTAGCACTTATTTATTGAAACATGTGCATGAGCCTTAAAACCACCAGACAGCTGCAGCACAAACATCTGTCTTTTCAAAAGATAACACCCTGTCAAAATGCCCCAGAGCAAAAACTCTTGCCTTGGTTTGAAGTGGAAGCAGCAGCAGCTACAGTAGTTAGAGAGCAAGTATTTTTGGAAAGATGACAGCTGGGTTGTCAGACATTAATGCTGAATTACACAATGCTTGTATGCTACAGCAGAGATGTAATAAGCAATTATTCTTACATTATCATATATAGGGCTGCCAAAGTACTGTCTGAGAGGCAAGATAAAGGGCTCGAGGTCTGCACTGGTTCTATTGATGCTGGGGGGTTTCCATCAAATGATGTTAAGTCTATTTTCAGTCTTGTCATCTAAGGAAGTATCAGCTTAAACATCTGTCATGGCAAAAAGATATCAACGAATGGCATCTCCAAGGCAGAATTATCCCCAGCATGAGAAAAGCAGGCAAGCTAGTTACTGTAACTGCTGCTGATCAGAATTTAGCTTCTTCATCAGCAGATTTAGTGCAGAGAGTAAAATCATATTTACTTAATCTTCAGTGTTGGAAGTCTCAACAAATTTCATTGTATTTCACATATGTCATTTTTACACAGCACTGTTAAAAAGATCACTGCAGTCTTCAAAGAAAGTAAGAGGTCTCTGGGTAGTATTTATTTAGATCTTTTCTCATCTGGAAAGAGAAAATAAAAGAACTCCAGTCAGGGAGAAGGATGAGCAAACATATTGAATAGCTCCTTTGTCAAAGAAAACAGCCAGGCAAGCCTAGGGCTGGAAAACAAACGGCTGGGGGTGATATGGCACAGGTCTGTGCAATTCTAAATAAAGAAATTAAGAGAAAGGAATTGTTCAGTGTTTCTCAAAACAGAAGATCAAAAAGGCAGTGAATGGGCTGTTTGGGTTACAGGTTCCAAACAATCACAAGGTCGTTATCCAACATCCAGTTAAATGGTCAGTTTACTTAAACTAGTTAGTTAAGTGACCAGTCAAATTCATGGCTGTGAGCCAGAAATATATTTGAGTTTAAAACTCCAGCAGCAGAATTTATGGAAGGAAACAACTCCATTGAGGTCTTAGTAGATGTAATTTCTGCCTCAGTTGTAAAGAAGTCTTATCCTTGTAATTTTTCCTTAGGACTGCTGCACTGCTGGAGAGTGGCTAATGGCCCAAACCAGACCTGACATGGATCTTCTCATGCTCTAAATCACAAGGCTGGAAATTTAACTCGTTCCAATTGTTGACCCACTGAAGTCAAGTAGCCCATGCAGATTTATTCTGAGGGCCTCTGTATTTGAGACGATCAGAAAAAAGGAAGGACCTAAGGAAAACAAAGAATATAAACACAAAAGTTTTAAGAAAAGTTATTCAAAAGTCTTTTCATTACCTTAAGATGCCAACTATTAGAAATTCTATTTGAAATAATTGTGGGGTTTTCCAAGAAGCATCATTCAACAGATGCTCCATCTCACCTCCTGGCAAAGCTTAGATGAGGACAGTTCTCCAGACATGACTTTGCTAAACCTAGACACGGTGTTATTTTCAGATTCCTCAAAAACGGTTTTTAGCCTTGTCTCACACTTCTAGTTTCTTAGATTTCAGCTCAGATAAAGCAGTAACTCATCCAGAGAAGACATGAAAATAGTTGAATCCAACATAAATAAATTCACAGTCAAGCAAGTCATGTTCAGAAAGATCAGTGTGTTTCCTCTTCCACTTGGGACCATGCAACACCCAACTGCCCAGCTATTTTTGGGAAGAATGACAGGCTTTGAGCACAATGACAACCAAGCAGAAGCATTACAGAGACTATCAACTGAACCAAATGTGGCTGTGCCATCTGAAGTCAGCTTTGTCTGGTATTGATAGATAAATACTCAGTGAGTATGTCACTGAGGGTCACTAAATATTGTTTCTCACATTGAACAGGATCTGCTTCCCCTTTTATTTTGGAGAGATCAAAATCAAAACCAGATCTGCTCCACATTCACTTTTCCAGGCATGGGTGTCTGTCCAGCTGTGGAATTCTGATCACAGATTCTTGATACCTCTGTTCCAGCACATCTGTTTTGCAGCTGGGCTCTGGTTTCATCCTGCCTCTGGCTGAGCCACATTTGGGCTGGTAGCTGCCCAAGGACAGTCAGAAATGCCAAATACACATCCAGGGGAGCCTCTAATGAATCCCCACTGAAATTCCATCAATTGTGCAAAGTACATGGATTAAATGCTATTTGCCACACAGGTGAATGTTTTCAGGGGTGTGTATTTATTAGTAAGAAAAACTGGCTAGCAGGATACCTGAATTTTATTCACAGCATCTATTCATGGCACATAGACACATTCTGCAATTTTAGTCATTATCAAAAAAAATCAACAAAAGGCTACAGCATTATTTGAGCTTCTCCAGCAATTTCCTCTCACACATTAGGCATGCCTTACTTTTCCTTTTGTTGTCCAAGGAAGTATTATTTGTATCATGTTCCACTGTGCTTTAAATATTCTCCAGACCATTTCTCAGATGAATTAAGAATAAAGTTACCTGCTATTGAACTACTGTTATTCCTTTGTTGCCTCAGATTCTCAGTTTCAGATGTGCCAGGGTTTAAAAAATTCCTCCCTAACTCTCACAAAGCCCTCCAGGGAGTCGCTGTCACATTTAATCTTTCCCTGTCTCCCTGTTTCTCAGGGTGTCTTCTGAATAACAGTTTTGTCTATTTTATTTGCTCTTTCTCTTACACACACCCAGTTGAAGAAAAGTAATTGAAACTATGGCATCTCACCTTGTGGCATCTGTGTGGTTTGAACCGAGGTGTGTCTAGAGATCAAATTTCTGCTCATAAGCTGCATAAATGTGATCCAAAGCCTGGAGACACCAGTGAACTCTGCAGGAGTTCATTTGCTGAGCAGGTGTTCATGGCCCATCGCAGGAAGAGAGATTTAGGGCAGAAATTGCTTTTCTCCTCTACAAACAGTCGCTTTTTGCTGCAATTTGCACCTCTGGACCTACCAGTGACACCCAGGCTCCTCTGAATGAGTCTGGCAGCCCAGGCTGAGCACGGTGAGGCATCAAACAGCTGTGTGTCTCCTGCCTGGGTTTTGCTGTAAAACACAAACTGGTGATGCTGCAGGAGCTCCGTGCCTTGCTACACTTGAGCCACAGTGGCTGCATCTCTTTCTGTGCCATGGTACACACACTTCTGACTCACCATCAGAAAATTCTTCCCATTTGCTACACAACTGACCATTTGCTTTCAGCTATGCAATTCCCATTTTTTTTTTTTTTAAGTAGAAGCTTGATTTGTTTTTTATGTTAACTCCTAAAAAGAAAAATAATCAGCAGTGTTAAGCAACGTTCTATAGGAATGAAGCAGAAACGAGCCAGTCAGACCTCATCAGTCTTCTGTTGAGATAAACCACCCTATTTCCCAAAAATTGAAAAATCTCATGGAAAACATCCCTGCATCTGGAAACAGGTCTGAGCCAGGATTCACTAAACATCTAGACTGCCTCCCACCAAGGGGGACCCTTCCAGCCCTGGAAAAGGCTTTGAGGAGTTTCCAAGGGGCTGAGGGCAGCCCTGCCTGCAGCTCACCCCTGCCCAGGGGCTGGCAGAGCCCCCACCCTCCAACCCTGACCCCATGTGTGCCTGGGGGTGGGGGAATGTCCCCAGTGCTCCCAGTGCCAGCTGTGGTGTCCCAGGTGTGCAGAGCTGTGAAATAACTGGATAGTTCTTGGTACATCTGTCCCAGCTGCCCAGGATTTTGGAGAGCACCTTGAATGCATTTTACTCCTTCATGGACAAAAATCTGGTTGCATCAACAATTGTCTAATTTGAGGTCTTTTTATAAAACAGCTACACTTGGATGAAACAATTTTGGATCTTGAACATTGTCAAAGAATTCTATTCCCTAAACATGTCCAGTGCTGAGCTTCTCTTGTTTCTAACAGTGTGTGCTTGCATCTTCTCCTTGATTTTCTATTCACAGAGGCATTTAAGACCTTAAAGCTGATTTTTCTTTTTAACCTAATAATTGCTTGTTAGGTTTCTGAAAGTCTCTTCTAGGGATTTATGTTTTAATTTCATTCTCAAAACTTCAGTCTTATTAAGCGACAGTGATATTTTGATATTAAAAATTAATTCTGTGATGATTTCTATTTCTCCCATCTTCTTTCAGAACCTCACAAGTTATCATTCTGTTATTATGGTCTGGTGTGAATGCAAACCTATTCTTGGTTGAATGATAAGACAGGTGTTTGTCATTTTGAAGATTGGTAAAGGTATTTTAAGGCACTACTTAGCAGTATAAATTAAGTGTTCTCCAATAATCTGCATGAAATGTTCAAGAATATTTTCCATGCAATTATGAAAATAGACTAGGGAAATTATCACACATTCTCAGGATTGGATTACATTTTTATATTTTATCACAGAGCAGTTAATTTCTGGCAATTTCTTGCAGGACCTAGCCCCAGTTGCTGGCTCTTTGCAGAGGCAGGACTTTGGCAAGGACAGGTGAGTTACAGTGGCACCAGTGTCCCAAGCAGGTCTTTGGGTGCTTGCCCCATGGCTTGGGATCACTTTGTGGTGGGAGGTTAGAGATTCCACAGGGGAAAAAAAAGAATCACAGGGAAACACCAGCTGGGAATGGGCACTTAAGGGATGGAAATGCTCCGTGCTCCACCTCTGACTGCTGCACTTTCTCTGCAATGCATTTTCTTCATTGCCCAGCTCGTTTTGTGTTTTACACAAGTTGGAGTGTTTCCCTCACAAAATCATAATGAAGCAGCCATACAACCTTGGTGTCAAATACATTATTTTAATTTTCTCTTGATTTGATCTCTCCTATTTATGCAATGCTTCACAGTTCTTTGTATTCCCATTCTAATTATTTCCTATGCAATCATGGCCTTAAAATATCTGCCAGCTGCTTTTCCTGCCTTACGTTTTAGTCAAGCTAGATCTAAATTATCTTAAATTTCTTTTCTTTTCCATCTCATGTGAATGCTCACAGTTCTTTGGTTAGGTTTTTTGTGGGGTGTGTTAGAGCTGTGCTTTGCCACTCCCCACCAGTGCCCTGTCTCCCATCAGCAGTGGACTGAGATGTCCAAGGGCAGCTTCTGGATCACACCAGAAGGATGTGAGGATTCCTGCTGAGCCCCTGTTGTGGAAGAGCTGGCATAGACAGGAAGAAAAGCTGCTTATAAGGTATGGTAAGATAAAAGAGAGTAGCAGCAGCTCTGTGAGAAGATCCAGGGATGCTTTTGCTCCCCTAAGATAGTTGACTGTACACATATTTTTTCTGGATGCCCATTTTTATTTTAGGCATTCCTTAGAATGGGCCTCTTTTTATAAGAGATAATTTCTTATTTAAGTTGGTCTTTGATCTCCAAGTGTAGGTTTGGGCACAAGTGCAATTTGAAATTATTTCTTATCAACAGAAATTATAATAGCAGTTGTGTTGCCTTTTTTAAAGTAAGTTTTGCCTCTGTTAGTGAATATCTGCAATTTGTGCTGTTGTTCCTCAGATGAAGGTGTGGTGTTTTGTTTTTTTTACAATGAAGAATTGTACTATCAAAGAATTGGAGAGTAAATACACTTCTAATCTCCTTAGCCTTTAACTTGGATCATTTATTCACTACAGATCTAATAATTGAGATGAAACCCATACAATATTTTGTTCTTTTAACTGACGATGTGGTCAACAAAACACAGCTGGCCTTTTTCCTTCTTTCTCATTCGTTTTGGAACTGGTGTGCTTCACAAATGACACTGTCACAGCCCACTGTCCTAATGTCCCTAAGGACAATGAGACAATGACCTTGCTTTCTTTGTCCAGATGTAAATTTTTAGAAGGTTTGGGAAGATTTATCTTCTCAGAGAGGCTATGAATTTTCATTTCCATTAAAATTTATTCAAACAAAATGAACACAGGTCACTTTTAAACACAAAAGTTTTGGGTTTGGGGTGCTTTCTAAGTGCATAACTGCAGCTGACTAGATGTGTTTTCTGCCTGAGAATCTGGGTTAGTACGTGGTGTGAAATAGTGCTACATGCATTTCAGAAAGTCAAAAGCCCAAATATTGTTGCTGCGCAGCAGAAGTGATGGGGTTCTTGAGAATATGAGTGGAAAGCAGTTACTCAGATTAATAACAGGATGTCTGCAGTCCACTAAAGAGCATTGGCAATCACTCAGACACCTGAGCACTGCACAGGGAGGACATTCACAGCAGAAAACGCTCAAATATATTGCTGAAAATACATAATATTTCTGTGAATAAATGAAGCTCAGAGTCATGCTCGGTATACTCATGATCTAACTAACAAAGATGAAATGTGAGTGGGAGACGCATGGCTTGAGACCTAATCAGTGGAAACACAGCAAAATGAATGAGAAACTGATGAAATGTGTCAAAAGAGGGATTGGGAAGTGGATTTTGAGCTCTCAGCATGGTGCTGGGCTGTCTCTGTGCAGTGTTGCACTCACTGCTCTGCCTCAATAAAGGGTAAAGAGTGGCAAACCCAGACCTGAAACCCTGTGCCTGGACATACCTGAGTGAGCCAGTTCGGTCTTTTGAAATCAGGATTTGTTCCAGGGCCTGCAGAAGGAAGGAAAGGATCCAAACCCACATTCCCCAATTAGCCTAGGTTCAATTAATTGGCCCTTCTGCACTTACAGTTCCTATATCTCCATAGATAATAGTTAATAATTTTAATTATCTGCAACCAGGTAATTAAATCTGATCTCTTGATAGCAACAACTTGTCATGGCAGGTGAATGCACAGGGCCTCATAAAGTTGACAGTGGCTCTCTGTGGCTCTCTAGGCAACAACTGCTCTTGGAGGGAGATCTCCAAACTGCTTAAGGTGTGTTTGAAATATTAAAATAAAATGGCTGCTTTGTTTCCTGGCTGGCTCCAGCTTGAGCATTAGGTCACATCAAAGTCAAAGTGTATTTTTAATGGTCAGTGCTGGCTGTGGTGCTGAACCTTGAGGGATGATGTGGGAAAAGGGAGATTAGGACTAAATTGGCTTCTCTTTGGGATGCTGGGAAGAGAAATGTGAGCAGGAACTTCCAGGGAGTGGCAATGGCAATGTTCCATAGTCACTTTTCAGTGTATCTCTGTCAGAAATAAAAACAAAATTACTTCATTGACACTAAACTGATAATCTAGCCTCCATGCCTGGATTATTATAAACAATAGTGATAAGAAATATAATAAAAAATCTATATGCATAAAAACTAATATTATTCAGCATGCTTGGTTGGACTTCAGGTGATTATTGGCATTGTGAAATGTGTCCAAGTTTGAGGTTGTTGTTCTTAAATGACCATGATTTCTTTCATCCAACAGTTTGGCAAATGACAATGGCAAGTTTAGGATAATTAAATAAAAATACACAAACGAATACCCAGTATTTCTCCATTCCATTGTTCCAAAAGACCTTTAACGAACACATTTTTTAGGGAAATTATAATTTTCTTTGTGTTATGAGTAATGCAATAATAAGCATATACCTCAGCTCTTGAATTATGGCCTTATCTTTGATGTTAGTGATCAAATATTCATTGCCCTGATTATTCAAATAATTAGACATTTTATCAGTTTCTTTGAAAAGCTCAGAAGTAAAGAGCCAAATCCCTTGAAGGGCTGTTCAATATTTAGTTTACTGTCAGCAGAAGAATCATCAGGCAGGACGATACAGCAACAGGGAAAAGAAGAGTTTGCTGCAGAAAGTCTCAGATTTTCAAAGTGAATGCTTTACAACCTTTCCTTTGTTGTAGTTACTTCTTGCAAAAAAAACCCCAAAAAAAAACCCAAAAAAAAACCCCACCAAAAAAAACAACCCAAAACTGGAGGCCAGATCCACCCCAGAGGATCACAATTGCAGGAGCCATCCCTTACCCAGCTGAAGGCTCTGCCCAAGCATCCATTCTGCTTTGACTTGAGTGCTGTTTAAAGACAATAGCACGAGGAAACTGCATTTCACCCTCGCAGAAGAGGTGATGCGAAGCTTCTATTTTAAGGCCCAAAAATAGAATTAAAAATCCTGTATAATTTAAACTGGAGATGTAAATTCCTCAGGTTTTTTTAATGAAGACAAAAAGTGGTCAAAAAGTGGCATCAATGAAAACCAACGTTTTTAAGGTTATAATTTAACAGTGGCATGAAAAGAAAAATTAGTATTTAGATCTTTGTTATGCTTAATCATTTCAAGCTTTCTGACTGCTGTGAGGATGTCATGGAACATTAGAATTAAAATCAGCTCGATGCTCATGCATAATGTGTGAGAAGTTTTTTGTTTGCTATAATTTCTATTCTTTCATACTAATTGTCATCAGCAGAGGATGCAGGCTGTAGTTGTCTTGCTAAAGATAAATACAAAAATAGCTACAGTATTTTTTTGTTCAATTTATTAATTTATTTCACACTGGGTGTATATACCACATATCTCTAAAGAAATATAAAGACATTATTTCAGTGTGTGTGCACTGTAGAAATGAGAGGTGCAGAATGCATAAGTGCTTTTTATTTTTATTGAGAGACAAAATATAAGAGTGATTGCCATCCCTTTCTGTCACAGATTTTGGTTATGGCTCCATGCTCCAGATGCTTATGGAGGTGTGCAGAAATATATTCTCCAAAAGTCAGAAATGGCTTGACTTAAATATTAACTATTTTAAAATTTCAATCATTATAAGTATTATCTATAAAAAAGAGCTGAACAGAAATGCTTCATAATAAAATACTCTTATACCTATATATCACTGTAAGGAACACTTTCTGTACATAAGTTCATAATGAGTTTAAAGGATTGATTTCACCATCCTAAACTACCCAATTGCAATGAATATTACAAAGGGCTACAAACACAATAGTTTGGGGTTTTTGTTTTTGTTTTTAACTTAAGTGTTTGAGGTACTTTTATGAACATGTGAATAGTTAAGTAATTTCTGAAGAAAAATTTGTTTATCTGTATTCAAGTACTACATTTTTCAAGAGGCTTTTCTTTTTCCTTCATGCTGGATCAGAAATAGAAAGATTGCTGTTGCTACAAAGTAAAGTCAAGGAGAAAAAGGATGACTGGGAGCATTTAAAGCAGGCAAGAATTTTGATTTTCATTTTGGTTTTGCTACCCTTCAAACTAAGACATGACCTCACTGTTTTCTTTCATTCAAGAATAAGTCACTGCAAGATTTTACAGAGAAGCCTGCAGTAGTGAATACGAGCAAGAAATAGAGACTCAGAAATATTCTGCTTGAAAGCAGGTAATTAAACATATAATTTTTAAATGGGGAGATGTGAGTTAGCAGAATCCTAAGCAGAAATCCTACATATTTTTGTATTAATTCACACCACAAGATGTAACCTTTACAGTTCTGCAAGTGTTTAGAAAGCTGGATGCATAGTTCTAGAACAGAACTGGTCCTGGAGAAACTGCTGAGCACAGCTTTTATATTGTTGCATTAATGCAATTTATTTACTGTGAAATGCTCACATTATTGAATCCTATTTTTCTCCCAACTGGTCATACTGTGGAAAGCAAACCATCCAGTTTAAATAAATAAAACAATACCATTGTGCTGGTAAGTCAAAAGATAGCAATTCTGTGTAATGGAAATGCAAATATGAATGCAATTTTTATTTCATGGATAAATGGAACTTGCAAAAAGGTGGTGCAATGTTTTCCCCCTTTTTTGTTCATCTCATCATTAGGTCACACACTAACCCATCCTTCATTCTCCATATTCCATATGTTTTAGTGCACTTCAAAAGAGTTTATGAACGTTTCTCTTCTGATCTGGTGAGCAGAGGTTGAGGTATTGAATTACCCAAGGTCTCCAGAAGTTATTTCATGGACGTGCCCTCTTTGCTGGAGATTACTTGAGATAATAGCTGTTTGCCTGTGAGTCTCTTTCTCATGTCAAAGAGTATTCTCAGCACAATGTCCTTTTAGGCAGCTCTCAGCATTCCAAACAATAAGCTAATTACTCACTCTGTCCTCCCTCCATTTTTGCACTCATTAATTTAAGAACAAATGTATAAACAGTCTCAAATTTCCAATAAACATTCTTATTTCTTTTAGTGCTCTGAAAGATGGTGAATTTGTTGCTAATGTTGTTTCTTTCTTTATTTTTGTTTTTTTTTTCTACAAGCACAATGAAGTTTAGAAAGGTCAGGGGTTATGAGAGTCAGAGGATTGCAAAGTTAAAGCTGGGTAGATTCTTTCTTTATTTTTGTTGGGGCAGGAGCTGAAGGCTCTGCTGGGCAGATTCTGAACCACAGTGCAATGCAGAATGAGGAGCTGAAAGCCTGGCTTTGATATTAATCCTGGCTTTTTCGTGTTAATCCTCCTTTGGTGCTTGCAATATGTGCATTGTCCTTGAGGAGAGGGGTCTGTGTGCAGAACATTCCCCCACCTCTCCCATGGGCTGCAGCTCTCACACGTGGGAGGCTCACTCAGAGCAGCAGCTGCTTTTCTTGGTGCTTATCCAAGGCAACTGGAGCTGTGAAACTTTTGAGGATCACCTTTCACATTAAATCTGTTTTCTTCAGGAAATAAATTCTCACTTCAGCTTGGCCTATGCTATATAAGTATACAAATCAAGAAGTGTTTCTGATTGAAAGGGCACATAGAGATTGCTCCAGGCTACTAATACCATTCTTGTGTGAAACAAAGAGAGATAACCAAGAAGGGCCTCAGAATTGATAATACACACACAAAAAAGTGCTATTTTTTCCAAAAAAGCACACCTTCATCACCACTAGCTCAGAGAAATAGTGCGTTTTTTTTATTTTAGTGACACTTACAAGGGTTCCTGCTAAAAGATATAAAAGCAGGATTCAGTACCTGTGTTAAAGCTACAGTATTTGAAAATAAGCTGATGAAGCGCTCAAAGATCTGGATGAGAATGGGAAAGCATTTTATTTCAATACAAATTTAATGCTGCAATGGAAGAAGAAATTTCTAACTATCTTTTAACCAAGGACTTTCATGCTTCTATCCCAAATATCTTTGAATCTGGACTTCATTTTATCTTCCAGCTAAGTTTGATTCAATTTCCCTCGAAAGGAAAGAAAAACTTTCCATTAGTTTCAGTGTGGGCTAAGTGAGGTGTCATGGACAAGGTGAAATAGATAAACGAGCATTTACAGAATCAGGTACGAGCATTCCTGAGTCACAAAGGGATGATATGGTAATATATAGTACCCCATGGAATGCTGAGCACCTGGAGAATGATTTTCATGAGGATGTGTCCTACCTTCCAGCTGGGACTGCCTCCTCTGGGGTCAGAATTGTGTAAACACAGCCACACCAGCCTTAAACTACCCCACAGCAAACAGTGATGAAATGACACCACAGAAAGTGTGTGCTGGGTTCTGCACTGCAGAATGAAGCCTGAACCATTTTAACATCCTCTTGGCCCAGGAGAACATCTACATATCTGAAAGGTCATTTTGAAATTCCATTTGTCATTTATATTCTATAAAGGTATTTCTTTAATTCAGCATGATAGTACCAACTATGTAATATGGAACTTCTCCTTTCATCCTTTTTTAATAATACTTTCCCAAGCTATAGGTAAAAAGGTCTTGATCTGCTGGAGATAAGGGTAGCAGATTGTCCAGTAATAGGGATCATTTTTCTTGCCTGTCTGAAATTTTTATTACAATGCTAGATCCTCCACAGAGCAAAGAAAATGACAGGGAAAGCATCGACAGCATTCTCCAGTGCCTGCTGAGGTCCTTAGCCTTTAAATATTTCAGGCAGCATCTCTGATTCAGAATGAAAATGGACAAATGAAAACATGAACTGAGTTCTTCAGGATGGGAGTTGCGGGAAGAGCCAGAGATGAGATTTATCAGGGTATGGAATAGGTTTCTAGTGGAAAGTTATGGCAAATTAGCCTGAATATAGTACTCAGATATATGGCAGGAAGCAATTCCGGAGAGTTATGGCAATAAGCAAAGTAGCCTCCAGGTCTTTTTCATCTGGACAGTTTGGGAATGAGTCTGTGATTGGTTTCTCTCATGGCACAGTCTGTGGCTAGTAAGCAAGGAGAGGGGAAAAAAGTCAATATTATTTTTTTTTTAAAGTGTTCCCATTATTTTGCTCTCTGGTCAGTATTCATTACTGCATAAGTCAAGTTTCCCACTTACTCTATAGCACCCTGGAAACAATTTTGATTGTAGAAACAACCAATGACCTCTAGGAGGTGGTGACAGGAAAGTAGGGCAGAATCAGGAGGGAAAGACCAAAACTGCTCATCTCATCACTCCCCCCCTGCTATAAGAGCACTCAGCTCAAGAGAACGTTTTTTTCAGGCCATGTTCAATCTGCTGCAGTTTTAAAAGTCTCAAGTGATAGGGAATATTTTCTCAGCACTTACTGGGAAGTTGGAGTGTGTCAGCTCCAACTAATAAATATCTGGTTTGACGGTGACATTTACAAGTCTCCTGCTCCACTGAGCTCAGTGCACATGGTAACAGCTCACATCCCAGAGTCTGTTCCTTAATTATCTTGTCCTTCCCCCAAAGATTTGTCAGGAATTCTTCTGATGATGCCCCAGATCGATGTGGTGCAGCAGTGAAGCGAGTTTTACCTTCAACAAGACTTTCTGAACTCCTGAGGACACCTGACATGGCAGCAGGAGGTGACTCAGAAGTTGTTTCAGTGCATGTTCCTCCGACCCCCACAAGATTTTCTTTAAAATGTGTTTGCTTGAGGGCCATTCAACTTTTTCATCACACATTCAACAGAAAGAAAGAAGCAAAACCTTCCCTCAAACAATGTTCTGTATTATTGACGACAGTTTGGGGAAAAGATCTTGTATCTAGGACAGGGTAGATTATAAATTAACATGGAAAGGACAAGAGGAAGTGTAACACAGTGTATGGAATCCAGAGTTTTTCATAATTAAATTCTTGCTTCTTAAAGAGACACGGACTCTTTCTCCTTCTTCACAGATTTTCCCCTGAAAATTTTATATTAGCAGTCACAAGACAGGGAGAGCAGAGATCAGAAGATCCTATGGCTCTTTAATTGCACCTGTTCTTCTGCCTCCCTCATGAAACTTTATAGGGAACAAATAAATATAAATTTCACATTCGTGGAATGATATCTTCTTTATATGCAGAAATTAATTATAAATCCTTCCAAAGTAAATCCTTATGATTCTATCAAATTACTGCATTAAAAATCATCATAAAAGTATCTTTCTATTTGAGACTCTCAAATATATGAAATGTAAATTAATTCTCAGAAAACCAGCCTGAATGAATGCATTAATCTTATTCCATGGGTGGTTATACAGACACTTTGAAAATTTTTTGTTCATATCTTCAATCACGTACAGTGGCACAACAGTAAAACCCTCAAGCTCTCCATCTTATTTGCTGCAACTGTGGCACAGAAATTAGACAGGAGACTTTGGAACAGAAATACTCAGAGATTTCATTAAAATATTTTATTCCTGAGCACCTGAATTTAAAAAAAAAAAATCCACAGAAGATTCAATATGTTGCTTGACCAAACAACTATTTAGAGGATAGATGCAGAAGGGATCATCTCTATTTACCATGAGAACGTTAACCAGCATACATAAAATCAAGGTGAAAAAATATCTAATAGCATTAATCCACAATACTACCAAAGTATCTGAAAATGCCTTTTCCTAGAAGATTTAATACTTTATCTAAAGATAGGCAGGTATTTCAGCCTGTCAGTGTTTTCATTAACTTAAATGATGGAAGACTGTACTTATGTAAAATTTACAGTGTACATTAAACCATCAAGGGTAACAACATTCTTGAAGCCAGAATTAAGATTCAAAATGATCTTGATAAATTGGAAAGATGGTCAAGACTCAACGAATGACTTTGGGCAAGTGGCAATGTCCTGTTCAGTACCACAAGGCAAGAACAGAGCTGAAGTGCCTGTGAAAGGGCAGGACTGTGGCAAGGAGTGCAAATCTCATCTTAATATTTGGAAACACCACTGGCATGTATAAAACATGGGAGTTTATTATTCTTTGGTGCTTGGCACTGATAAAAGTCTCATCCAGAGAACACCACTCAGAACTAAATATTAAAAAAAACCAAACCAAAAACCCAAACAAAAAACTATAGATAAATTGGCAGGAGTTGAGAAGTATCAAGAACAGCAGGAGTTTTAACAAACATCTCTGCATAAAGACAGAATAAGTTGCAGCTCTTATTTCTTTGTTTCCAAAAAAATAAAGAGAGAGAGAGAGAGAGAGAGAAGAAGAAGGAGAGATGGGAATAATTACAATTTTGATAGTGTGAGTATGTTTTTAATCTATACTCCATTAAATATCTAAAGATGCAACTGAGGACAAATCAACCCCAGAAAGCTGAAGATTGTGATCTGTTTATTTTGCTTAGCAGATACATAAAATAAGTTTAAAACCAAACAGCCACAAGTGCAAGATAACTGTAACTCAGTCCTTGCTCGAGACATTGTTCTGCTACTTTTTTTACTTCTGAGAAAGTAAAAACACCATGGTACTTGTGCAGAGCAACAGGGAAGGAAAACAGTGGAACTGACATTAATCATACATTATTGTCCACTTCAAATGTCCAAAAAATTATCTACATTATTCACCAGGTTTGACATTTGCCACAAGAGTAAAGCAAAGATTATTTCCTTTTTGTGACTCAACTACAAAACCTCTCTCATTACTGAGGACAAGACACCAGAATTAAGATTTGCATCCACCTGCAAACAGCAAGTTCCACAAAATTCTCTCCAGCTGTTCCTTCCCACCCTTGTGGCACTTGGGCTGAGAGCTTTTAGATGCTGAATCCATAAAATGCTGTTAACAGCAATAAGTATCTCTGCTGACATATTTTAAGGAATTTTCAGTCACAGTTAATAAAAGCAAGCAGTAAGTATTAGATTTAAAAAAAAAAATGCTTGAGCTAACATTCCAAGGTGGGAGATTTTTTAATTTTTCAAACATGTCTGATTTGTATATTTAATAGCGGCATTGACTAAAGACTGGAAAACTTGTATCCTCAGTGGTGGAAATGTAAATGATATTCATCTTTAGATCTCAGCAAATTAAAGTGCATAATTCCTATGGGCTATCATAATTGGATATTTAAGGTGGATATTTGAGGAAAATATTAAGCACAGACTTGCTTTAGTAGCTGTCATAACCACTGAGTGCTAAGGCAGAAGGTATTCAAAGCATACAGATAGCATTTAGGAATTTTGTTCTGAATGAAAAGCTATGGGATTGACAACCTAGGTACTATTCCTCTGGAAATATCCCTACCTTCTGGTGAAATTTCTGAAAACGCTTTCCTGGGTGTCTCAGTGGTTTGTACAGTCCTTGTTTTGGCTGACCAACACCAAGTTCTTCATTAGTTAATCTTTTCAAATACATCATTTAAACAGAGAATGAGTATTTGCAACCTTGGTTTTGCTGAGCATTAACTCCAAGCAAGTGAAATGCTGTTGGTATGAAAAGACAAGACAGTTGTCCAGAAAATAAGAAAATTCTGAAGAGGAAAGAGAATACCAGGGAGTGACTCTGGCTAGGATCACAGATTTTTGCCTAGGGAAATTAAGTGATGGGAAGATGGGGCAAGGTCGAAGAATGAATGACTACATGGCAAAAGAGAATAAAAACACAGGATACATTCACAGCTGCCTTCTGAAATACTCCTGCTTCTTCTGCCCAGGAAAAAGCCATAGTTTAACCATAAAATAAACTTCTGTCACTTACATGCCTCTTGCCACAAGACAGAGGTCCAAGCAGTGTTAATATGCTGATATTTCATCCTGCCTGAGCCGTTCATTACCTTCATTACCAGAACACTGCCAGAAGTACTAAAATACAAGGTGTTCAGCTTTCTGTGAGCCCTTCCTCAGAGTAAGGGTCTGTGTGGTATTTAAGGTCTGATCCCAGTCCCTGGTGCAGCCTGGCCTGTGCTGCTGATCTCAGCTGCTGGGGATAGTGATGGCATTTCCTGAAAGGAATTTCTGCTCAGTTTGGATTGGATGAAAATTTTCTACAATCAAGCACCAGAAATCCCTTAAAGAATTAGAAATGCCTCTTCTGATCTTTCCTTGCCTACATTTATCTCCTTTCCTTCTCTTATTTCTATTCCTTTTGCTCTTCTGTTTTCTCTCACAGTCACAGAGCTGGATGATCTCCCACGGCAGGCACAGGCTCTGAGCAAAGCACGCTGAATATTGCAGTGTCTCTATTGAAAAGACTCCTAGTAACCAAAAAAATACACCTAAAGAATGCCATTGAAGCATCTGTCCCTCCTCCCTAGATCACTGTAGAGTCAATCTGACCACAATACTGGGTTTCTTTATAGCAATATTTGAGGGCAAAGCACATATTAAAAAGAAAAGCAAACATTTTTTAAATAAAAACACAGTAAATATTAAAACAAACAATCAAAGAAACTACTCTTCTCTCACAAAAACATTTTGGGGAACAAACTTCTTGGAAGCTTCCCTGTGTTAGTCAAGTTTCTCCTGAAAGGAGGCTTTGAACAAGGTACAACAATCTTGCTTCGTTCCAAAGCTGACAGAAAACACATCACTAGGTCTTGTTAAAGTGTCTAATTCAGCAAGAAGGAAAGTGAGGCCGAGAAGAATAGTAAACAATTCCTTTCACACCAGGTACTGAAACAGAGATCTGCTGTTGAATTAGGGAAAGGAAAGCTGGGGTGTCAGAGCTGCTCACAGCTACCAGCCCTCCCCAGGCACACACTCCATCATGAATGTTCAGTGGCAGACCCTCACGGGACACAGGCAAAGCAAACGAGGCAGTTTGGGGACCAAAAATCCCCCTCAGCACTGGCACTGAGGCTGCCCATGCCTCACCTGAGGCAAAAAGAGCTGTTTTTCTGTAACACATATTCACTCTGTTTGAATGGTTTCCAAAGTCACCTTCTTAACCCTGGTACATCCTGCTTGCCATTCCCACTCCTGTCCTGTGAAAAGATGAGAAAAAACCTCATGACTAAAGCAAATTCTGTTCTCAGCTCTGTCCAGCACCATGTGAAGGTTTCATTTATGTTATGGCCTATATTATGATGGTATTTGGCCTAATGTTTCCACGGTGTTTATTTTCTTCCAACTTGGCCAAATTTCAGTGTCCTCTGCCCAAGATTCTCCAACACTTGGGACATCACCTTTTCAGAGACAGTGCTCTCCTTTTGTAGGTCTGCTTTGCTGCAGGACCATTCAAATGATGTGGAGTGAGATAGTGGTGGATAAATTGTTCAGTTGACTACTTCTATTTCCTTTATTTTGTATCTTCTCCATTTTTGTGGTTTAAAAAATTTGTAAATTCAGATCACCCAGAGCTCAAATGTCACCCTGCTGGAGAAGAAATATTAGCAAATAATGTGAATTTAGGTACTTAAGCAAAGCATCTACACTAACACTGTAATGCCTGAAGCATTATTCTACAATTCTTAGAATTAGTGAAGATAATTAATATGTTATTTTAAATGAACTGAAATACTAATTATTGCTTTAGCTGAGATTTTCCATTTATAGCAAGTTATATTTAACATTTCATTAAGAAAGCAAATGCAAGAGGTATCATTCATATCTACTTTGTTTGTGGGACAGCAGTAAATTCAATTTATCAGCAAGGTATTCAAATGAATACAAAATGAGCCAGAACACGTAGCAGAAGAAAACTTGTTGTCTTTTCTGAAGCTCAAATAAACCAGAAGCAAAGGAAAAGAACAATAAGGAAAAAACTCCATTACAGTTCAAATTCAAGTCTGTAAATTACAAGATTTTTCTCTCTACCCAAGACATAAACTCAAATAAATAAAATATATAAATATCAACAAGAAAATCTGATACATGCTGCTACTTCTTTCCCCATCCACTAAACTAAATCACCCCTTGTGCTCTGATGACTTTAAGGAGCAAACCAGTTTTCTTTCTAACCTTAACATCTAAAGAAGATTGCCTGTAGAGCAAGGAATGTCCAAGACATTTGACATTTCCCCCCATGGGTTGTACCCAAATATTTTGCCTTGAAGAAGAGAGAACTGAGAACAGAGCGTTTGTGGAAGTAATTACAGAATTCTGCAGTTACTTGCTCTTCCAACACCTGCTTAACCTGCTCCCTGCAGGTTTCCTGTTCACTCAAGACCTCTGAGGACTGGGATTACTCTTGTCAGCAGGAGTTAAAGACACTTAACAGGAAGAACAGAAAATCTCAACCTTTGCAAGCCAGCCTCATCTGCCTCTCAGCCAAGGCTTTCCCAGACCTTATGGCCTAAATGTCCAGTGCAGCACCCCTAGCATGGAAACTAATGCCAGGCAAATGGAAATCCTCCCTAGCAGTACCCTAGGGCTGTGCTCTCTGGAAATCTTTACCCATATTGAACCACATTTCCTTAAAAGAGCTTCAAAGAGCTTTGTTCCCCAGATAGCCTCCATCTCAGAGTATTTAGGAAGTGCAGCAGGGCAGTGTTCTTTGGAAGGCTGTACCCTACAAACTGTCATTTTTCTTGGATCTTGCCTGCAAATCTCATGTCACCCTTCAAGAATCTTTCTGTGCAGCTGATCCCAAAACTTCTACTGTTTTCTTCCTCTTGCTCCTATTCTTTTGCTGTTTGTTGCTGTCTCTCTTGTTCCTGCCTTTGTGGCAGCCATGAACCAGTCACCTCCTGGTGTTTACTTGGTGATGTATCTGACTGTCATTTAATGATGAGTTTTAATGACAGCTTTTGAAGTACATACCTTTGATTTGATAAAAGCTCAGACCAGCCAGTGTTTCAGAAGCAGAGCTCTCTGGATATGGCCTGGGTCTTTCAAAACCTGGATTCCTCTCCTGTCTCCAGACCAGGCATACTCAGCAGCTGTGGAAAAGTTGTATCTTTGCATATTTGGCATCAATTTTCAAACCTTTTTTAGATTAAGATCATTCATTCCCATGTGCTTGTATAGAACCTGCAATAACTTGGCCCTGATTTCACTTAACTGATGTATGAAGGAATAACCACGTTTCAGAGGGGAGAAAAAGGCTGAAATCTGTAGAACTGGCAGTTCTTATTACACAAAAATAAAATTGACTCTTATTATACACTTATTTCTTAGCTAGGTCTTTCTTTTAGACCTAGTCAAAAATTATCTCCTATTGTAGAGTATAGAGGAAATCTAGCAAACAACCCAAGTTTTTTAAAACCATAGGAAGAGGGAGGCATAAAAAAGAGAAGTGATGTATGTTGAGACAAGGAACCAAGTTAATTTGCTTATTCTTGGAAGAGTGTAGTGAAGTCCTTCCAGGTTTAGAGATTATTTACTTTCTGAAATATGTTTTAGGGAGTGTATTATGGTCATATTCACAATTGGCCTCAGAGAAGGACACGGACTTGGAGCTTGTTCAGGGTAATTTAATCAATCTTATACAAAAAAGCAACAGCCAACCATTATGGCCCAAGTCAATACTAAAATGATTTCCCAAAACTCATTTCAAAGTCACTTCCAGGAATCAACTGGTAGCTTCAAAACACTGAGGCTCAACAATAAATTTAATTTTCTATAAAGTCCGTAATTGAGGTTTTTTTTAAATAAAAATTATGGTTTACTGCCATCCCCTTTAATAAAATACTGTGCTTTGCTTGGAATGCCATTATGCTCCTGGTAACTCCTCATTTTTTAATGTAAATCAATATATTTGGCACGGTTGGTACTACCTCACAGTGACAAGAAATACTAAAGCAGCTCGTTTTGTGGAGGAAAAACAAACACATGGCATATATTTAATCTGCCTGCCTACCTACCAGATGGAGAAAAGAGGGGCCAAGACACTGATAGAGTAACTGCTTAATCACATCAGTTTGGTGGCTTATTTATAAACACAAACAAGTCCACTTGCACCTTTGGGAACTCACCATGTTTTCTCCCAGCTTCTGAAAGTGCAAGGTGGTCAATATTCTATTTACAGATGAGACAGATATGTGACATGATCATGACAAAACAAGGAAATAACATCTCTGTGACTATTGGCTCGCCTGGATACCTGTATCATAACTATTTGAGAGCTAAACTGTTCCATTTCATGCACTGAGGATACCTCTGATTAATTAAAAAAATTCTCATGTTTTGATGAACTTTTCCTATAAGTTCCATAAATATGTCACACAAGTACCTCATAGCTATTCCACAAAGAGCATCACTTACTTCAGCAAGACGTTTATTCACGTTCAGCCAATGGATATTTTGACACTTTCTCCTTCACAGGATAAAGATTTGCTCAATGACAAAAGGTGTGCCAGATTTTGCCTCATTTTTGGGTACTTCAGTTCCTGTTTACATCAATGAAATTATTTTGTGGGATAAAAGGATACGCAGAGGAGCAGAGATTGCCAAATGTTCATCTCAGAATACTCAGTGTGGGAGAGGACACAGATCCTGTAGCACTGCTGACCTGTTGGTATTTGCAAAAGGGGGAAAATTCAGCCCTTGCCAGAAAGCAGAGTTACTCCCTGTCTAGACTGTGTCACTGGGCTGTCACTGATGTGAGCCACCTAAACAATCCTCACAGGCTCTACAAATCAGAGAAATCAGACTCAAGGGGAATATTAGGGAACAAGAAGAGGAGAGAGATGTATTGGAGAGAACAGTTGGGATAATAAACAACAACAAAAAAAAAACCCCCCATATATTTTTCCAGGACTGTAGGGATGCCAGTATTTCCCTGTCTCATAAAATGTGTCCAGAAAGATCCTGCATATTTTTAAATTCTTCTATTGAATTATGGATTTTGCCTGCCACTTCTTCCATTTTTTTATTTTCCGTCCTATTTGGTTTTGGTTTGGTTTTTGTAGAGTTTTGGTGAGTAATGAAAGGAGTGAAAAGTGAGAGAGAGGATAAAAAATAGAAAAAATCTTCAAAATCCATTAAAGATATTACTAATACAGTAGGAAGGTAAACTCTACATATAACTAACTCCAGAAAGAAAAAAGAACAAATTTTTTTGTCTGTTTTCCTAATTTTTTCTGGGATTCTTTTAGACAAAAAAGGAAATAGAATCAAATTGAAATATCAATGTAAATATGATAACAAAAATAAGCTGCATATTTAAAAAAACAATTACCTTTAGATCTACTTACCCAAGCACCCAATGCATTTTCTATTGCATTGCCTTTTAATAAGCACTAGTTTTCAATAAAAATGGTGATTTAAGCAGAATTTAAGGGCTGGTGGAGCAAGCACTGGGTGAGGTTCTGTGGGCTTTGCTTTTCAGACAGTAGGACCAGACCATCACTGTTGCTGCTTCTGGCCTAAAATCCATGAGCCAGGGAATCACAGGGATGGTGCTGCTGCCAAGTCAATTAGCAGCACATAATCCAGGAGAAAGAATTAATTATCACATATTCACCTTCTGCCTTGGCATCTGTGGAGCTTTCTCTTGGGTCATTTACCTGTGCTGGACTCTTTGGGTGTTTCACCCAAATCACTTCATCTCTGGATTCAGAAATCTGCAGAAACAAAGCCTTTGACTCTTAAATTTCTTAACTTGGGTACTTTGGCTGGCAATAGACACAGGGTATGTAAGGATTTGACACCAGGTTTTCCCTTCCATAGCTGTGGATATGTGGGGCAGGAGGTTATTGGGACCAAGTGAGAAGATCCAGAATCTTGCTTGGACCTCTGAGAGACAATTTCTTTTTTCAACCTCCAGAAAAGAATTATCCAGTGCTCCTAAGCCTGTGCTTTTGATGATGACAAATTATTACAATTTTTACTGTTCACAGGGCCACCACAATTTTATTTTTTCTCTTTAAAAAAAAGCTTTTTTTTTCCTTTTCCTTTTGGTTCTTTATGGGTTTTGCACAAAGCTCCCTATGGTGAGCTCAAGCAAAGTGAGGAGCGAGCAGAATATGCAAGAATTCTGTCCCCTCTCAGATTCAATAAATGGATCTATAACAGATGGCTAATCACAAAAATAACTATTAACCAATCCTAGTAATGCTTAGCTCTTCAAAAAACATCATGGAGGGGTATTCTGGCACACTGTGTTCCAGCACTGCAACTACGTGAGCCAAACATACTCTGCCTTAGGCTGGTGCAGAGATTGAAAATACAGAATATCTGGTGTCCTGGTGGCTTATTTTGATTCTCTCTAACTGCAACCCTTTATCAGCCATGGAGCTTTATTCAAGACCACCAAGGGCTGAATAATTGGATTTTCTTGGCAGGTAACCTTCCTTACTCTGCCAATTAATCCAGAAGAAAAATAAGGGCTACTGATCTCCTGTGAGAAGAAACATCCAAGTGATCAAAGACTGGATTTCCTCTCCCAGCAGTCCTGCCAGTGACTATGTGGGATGCATATGTGGGCATACTGCTCATGCACCATAAACGGGCACATTATCAGGTTTTTCATTCATCTGGAAGTCCACAGTCAGTGACAGAGGTCCTGGATATTCATAAATATGGAACAGATGACCAATCTAATCAAATTTAGCCTGATAAATTCTGGCTGAAGACAGGAAACTTGTGTGGTAAAGGGATACAAAAATCTTAAAAGCGTGTGCTGTGATGGACAGGTCAGGGCTTTTCCCTCTGCTCTCTGGCCAATTAGTCTTAAACCCTTTCCTGCAGTTCCCTGTGTTCCATAAGATTGTTTCCCCTCTCCTTCCCCTTTTCCTGCAGCCACAGCTTCTGCTCTAGGTGCTGTTTACAGATGAGCACCCCCTTGGGCAGATGGGAATGTTGACTGTGGACTGCACCTTGCTGGAGGAGCAGAGCAGCTCCTGGATGGCTGCAGAGAGGGTGGGATGCCAACACTGCATGTGGCAGGAGCTTGGGGCTGCATCCCATTCCCAGGAACATCCACATCTCCCCAAGATGGTTCTGTTTGGGTGTCTCATATCTCTCTTACCCTTCTGAGTAAATTCACCCTTCAGTCATTGACTTCTGCATCAGGAAGATTTGGGGTTGTTTTGAGAGAGCCCAGGCACTTTTGAAGTAAAGGCAGAGATTCTTATTTCCAAGTTCCTGGACTCTGGAACAGGATCAGCCATAGGTGTCCCCTTTCAGCCCTGCATGGCACAGCTGATAAATAGGATTCCTTCTCTCCACCCAGAGGCTGTTCATTTATGTGTGCTGCCTGCCCCAGGGAGCAAACCTGAGCCATCCAATTTCTCCATCTCACTGCACAGGGAACCCTGTGCCCTGATATGGTTTTGAGCTCATTCCTGGCAGCTGGGTTCACAAAGGCAGGAGCTGCAGAGAATAAACCAGTGACTGGCTCTGGCTAAGCCTGACATCAAGAGAGGAGCTGTGCTTTGGATTCTCCACTGCTGATCTTCAGCTAATGTAAATCAACTCGATTCTGCTGGCATTGGTGGAAATGAGCTGATTCAGGCCATTTATAGTTTCTTCTTGTTTACTTACTGCATCCTAATGACTGCCAGGCACAGAAGCACCTGACTTGAGGACATTAGACACAAAGGCTTTATACCCTTAATGCTTTGCTCAGTTAAAGACTAACAAAGACAAGGACTTTACCTTCTGATGAGAAAGCCAGGCCCCTGAACACTTACCACTAATAAGGTGCTTTTCAGTTTCTAAGTGCTTTACAAACATTAATTAATTATTCCTTTCAACAACACTTGGTTATTTTCAGTTACTAGAGTGCATGTTTACCGAGTTAGCTCCATTCGTGCACAGCACACTCTTGGCAGCAGGCAGGAGCATAAATTGATCCATAACCACACGCTGTAATTTGCAGCAGATTTGCTTCACCAAACACCATCAGAAGCAGCTCGGAGGAGTGACCACTCCTCCTCGTGTCCTGTGGTGGGGATAACCTTTACCTTCCCTGCTACACTGAGCAGAAACAGAGAATCTGTTCGCTGCATAAATTAGCTAATTCCATGGAAACATATGTCAAATGGGAGCTTCACACAGCTGCAAGAAAGTAGCAACCAATGCTGTATGTGTCACACAGAAATACCCATTACACTACAGAAATGACACAGAGAATAGGCAGATTTCTGGTTAGTGAGGTTGTCACAGTGAGGCAGCAGAATTTCTTGCTTGCAACAGTTATTAAAGATATGAAATACTCCTCATCTGTATCCAGAAGCTGACAACAGCTAAAGAAAAAAAAATCTAACCCAAAAATCAGCCAACCAACCAAAAAAAAGAAGCTTGACATAATACCAAGCTTAATATGGCCAAGTTTTGCTGGAAAAGAAGATGACCAGAAGGCGGGAGCTGTAGTCTCACATCCTCACCTCAAAATGAGGGTGGTGAAACAGTGGAACAGGTTTCACAGAGAGGTAGTGGTTGCCCCATCCCTGGAAATATGCAAAGCATCTTGGACAGAGCTCTGAGGAAGCTGGTGTGGGGGAAGGTGCCCCTGCTCATTGCAGGGAGTTGAACTAGATGACCTTGAAAGATCCCTTCCAGCCCAAACCTTTCTATGATTCTATAAACCTCTGATTCAGTTATTCAGTGATCCCTGCTCTGTTCAGGTCATACCAAGTATGTGACCCACATCTTGGCTTTCTAGAAGAGCAACCTTAGCCACTGAGGTCTCATTTATTTTTCCCATCCCTGTTTCTGTCTCTCCTTACACCACATGCCAAAGGAAAGGAATGCTTTCTGCCAAAGTGCCGTCTGGACCAGTTTGTTTCCACTGGAAATGAAGATTTCAGTGAACTGTGACAGATAATAGCAACTATTGCCATGGGCAACACCCCTGCAATAGAAAACAAGGTCTTGGGAAGTGTTAAGAGATCACTTCTTAATTAGACACACCCACAATTTCTTCAGGGAACAGACTTCTGACATAAAACGCTGAAAATATCAAGCAGATCATAACCACCAGCAGAAGCCAGGCACAACCTGCTGTGTGTCCTGCCCAGGTCCTGGTTAGTGAGGGGCTGGTGCATGGTAGTAGAGCACCAAATGCTGCATGCACCCAAATCTCACTCTATGGAGCATTCAGAGCACTCTGCCTGCTGCCAGCACTAGGATGGCTCCAGCTGTTTCCTTTGACTTTCTTCAAATTCTCTTTGCTCTGGGCAATCAGGGACATGGCTTAGCATCATGTACACAACAGGAATTAAAATTACAGATTCAGGAACTAAATCTCTCAGTATCAGTAACCTGCACCCCAGGAGGGATAAGGAACACCAAACTTTTATGCTCTGAAACACACAGCCTTAATTAATTAGCCATAATTCACCTTGCTCATATTTGAAGTGTGTTGTCTGCAGGTGGAGCTGTGCTGGCACACACAGGGAATGTACTGTAGGTCTCTAAACAGAAAGAAAATGTATTAGCAAATAGACTCGTTTGCCTGTGTACCTGTATCCATACCTGAGCTTTTGCAAACACTGCTGTTTTTTCACAGCCCTGCTCAGCAAATCTTTCAGTTGCATGAAAGGCTTGACACTGGTTACTGAGCATTATCTTCAACATGGGTGTTTACAGCTCCCAGCATCTCTCCTGAAAGACTCTCACTACAACTAATACACAAGTATTTACTGGAATCAGGAGGAAAAAAAATCAGTCTATTTTGTCTGAATAGCTTAAACTGGGCTCTGGGATTCTTTGACGCTTTGGTTGGGAAGAAAACAAAACTCCTTCCTGCTGATGAGCTCTAATTCTCCTCCATCTATGCTGGGTGCAAGGAAATGGTGAGGAAATCAGACACACTTCTGTGTCTGCTCTGCAATACACCCATCCCTCATTTGAGAAAATGGCACATTGCACACTGATGCGAATAAAAGATTTGGGATTATATTCATTCATCCCAAAACAAATGCAAAAATCGTTTCATTCCTGAAGTGTTGAGAGACAAGAAAATAATTTTAGTTAATGACATACAAACATCTCTATCTATGGAAATACAATGTGATTTTAACCTTTAAAATTTTCTGCTTCTGATATATAATTATATTTCTGCTTCTGACTTCAGGAGGTTGCATGCAGCCACAATTTTTCTTTATGTTAACACATAGTGCAGAAAACAATTAAAACGGGACACATTTTAAAGGATATATTTTCATTGTTTATAGACACATACATATCAATATACTTTTACATTGATCCTCTGTAAAATATTTATATTTTAAAGGTAGAATAATTACTGTAATATCACATGTGACCACAAGATAAATGTAATAGTACCACAGATGTAGACTAAGTAGTTTTTTGCAGCAAATATGTTGAGAATTACACAAAGGATACCAACCAGTAACATGTAAAAGCTGCATAAAATCCTTCCTCTGAGGAAGGGACACACCAGGGTAGTGGGTCATCTCTTCTACTAACTATTCTCCATTGCTAGCCAAAACTAGAACTTCTAGAGCAAAGTGCCAAATCTCCATGAAAAATATGGAATTAGGTGGGTATAGTTAAAATACTTTTCTAGTATTCACCAGGAGAGTATGTGGCTCATGCTGTGAAATGAAACACGAGGGAGTTTTATTACTTTCTGAAATTGGGATTAACAGCCCCTGGTTCCAAACTCATTTTAAATAATTCACCCATGGATGTTCCCTTTGTTCTAAATATCCCCATGTTTCAGACGTTTTTTATGCTTGCTTTTGGTTCCTGCTACATTCCTGGCAACATAAAACATCAACTAATTTAACACACATCAAAATTATTTTTCTCCACCTTTTGAGTTCAGAATATTATCTACCCCCACATAAGAAATGCAGCCAATTAATACAGTCTCCATAGCAATGACTTGTACAAAAGCATCCAAGCCCAACAACAATTTTCAACAATATAAACCTGTGATTTCTTTACGCCATGGAAAATTTCTTTCACCATTTTTTTTCTTCTGTGTAGGAACCAGGAGATAACTTCCACTTGCCTCTTATGATTTTGTAGGAAAACAGAGCAGGAAAGGGGAATATAAGAAACATGTTCACTCTTGCACATCTCCAAATGTGGGTGTTGGATGTGTTTGTAACATAACTCGTTGCAGCCGATTGGCGCCAAGCCCTGACATGCTCCCTGCCTAATAAAATGTGTTTCTCTTGATACCAAATTCTAATCAGGGGAACTTGCCTGATATATTCTAAGTATAAAATATGTTAAACATCCTAGACATTGAATATGTGAAATGGATCATTATTCACAGGCTCCCAATCAAAGCTTTGTTTCGTGTTGTTATTTGTTGGGTTTTACACGGTTCCTGCTTGCTTGAGTGAAAATGTCTGGTGTTGGAAATTGTCACATTTCTCTCAGAGAAGCAAGGCAAGGAGCAGTGCTGCTTCCAGAAGAGCCCAGGCATAATGGCTTGTTTGTTTTTCTTTTGGAGAACTCTGCACTGTTTGTGAGGTTGTAAATTATTGATTTATTTGGTGATTTACTTTGCAGCAAATTGAAGTCATATGCAAGCTAAATACAGTTTCATTTAAGTTAATTATGATGATGGGGACTATAAAGCTTAAGAAATAGACAATTGTATTTTCTTGACATATACACTATAAGCCAGAATATATCCCTCTTCCACAACACATACTCCCACTATAGAGTAAATGAAACTTAAACTACATTTATTTCATTAGCAGCTGCAATGCCTGTGCCTGTGTAAGCTTTTAGGTGCTATGAAAAAATGGCAAGGAAATATTTTAGGTTCTCCTGGTTTCCCTGTAGGGAGAGAACACCCTCACAATGATGTGGCCACAGAGAGTCTAAACCAACAAACGGAGGTGGGGACACCAGGACCTCCTCCTCTTTTTTCTGTAAACCAAAATACATTTAGTGTTTTTCATGTGAAATATTCACTGAACTACCTTTCTTTTTCTGTACTTGTTGGGGCCATAGACGTTACTCAGAAAAATAGATTTGGAAGGTGAAAACACCAGTACAGAAAAACTGGAAGCTTGGTATGAGCTGGCAAGAGCATGGAACGAGGGCTGCAGTGCACAGAGACCTCATCTGTACCTCTCTGGGGGCACAGGTCAGGGCCTGGATTGTCAGTGCTGCTCCCATGGCTTTCCCAGAGAGAAAGGAGTTTGACTTCTGGTATGAATTTTCTAGAAATAAAAATACACCACAGTAGAATCCACCTCAGGATCCAACACAAGTGATTGCACACAGAGCAGGGTGCAGATGATCTGAAGGGAAGTCCAAGACCTGGCTGAGGTGCACAATAGATTTTGGAGTGCTGGCTACCAACTTAAGCATGCTGCAACTAATATTTAAGCTGACTAGGCAAGATACTTATGGCAGCATAAATCTGAGAATCCCAATCCAGCTGTCTCTATCTG
Source organism: Thryothorus ludovicianus (assembly GCA_013397245.1). NCBI lineage: Eukaryota > Metazoa > Chordata > Aves > Passeriformes > Certhiidae > Thryothorus > Thryothorus ludovicianus. Next base: position 89,296 of record VZTB01012111.1, on the reverse strand, counting down.
TACTGTGAAATCCACGCTGCTGTGGGTGTCCTGCCTGGTCAGATTCCAAGTTAGTGTGAACAGCCAAGGAGCAAATGCCCGTGGAACAAATGATATTCCAAAGGTCACATCTGCATCAGGGCATGGAGGAGGAGTGGGGTTCCTCTCAGTGAGACCCAGAACCACAGAATGCACAGCATCACATTCCCACACTCTGGAACAGCCTCACAGGAGAGGTCTGGGTGCCTCAAGGATTCTGGACTCGCTCCTGTGAAACTGAGCACCTGAAAGCCCTGACTAATCTGAAAGAGATCCTTCCCACCCAGAGCTTAATGAGATCAATATTCCAGTCAGATCCATCACTAGAAAAAGCAGCTTTGATATGCAGGGAAACATATTCCATTTTCCCAGCTCTATGTGCTAGCATTTTGCAAATGAAATTTTCTCTGACTTTTAGGCTATATGAAATCTTGAAATTAAAATGCAATATAATTGTCAGTGAACAGAAAAGTACTACTTTTTGGCCTGCCCTATTTGTATATATAAAACATTCTAGATGTCCCAAAGTGCCTTTCATGCCATCTTGAATTATTTGCCTTTTTTTTTTTTAATTGAGATCTCCAAAGCCAGCTGCTTAGGGGTTTTCAATGCCCAAATTCCCACTCATTATTTCATCTGACACTCAGATCCCTTGAGCAGCACTGAAAAGTTACTAAACCTTAATATCTGCACAAGACTTCCAAACAACAGCTACAATGAAGAAACTGGCCTTGGCACTAAAAACCAATGAATATGTAAGACAAATTGTATCTGGAGAGAGCAAACACATTAAAACAGGCTACCAGTAGCATCTTTCAAAAGATATCTAATGTAAGCAGCATACTCTTCAATAGCTCAAGGGGCTTATAGTCAATAAATTTAACAGGTTGCGAAAAAAAAGTCAAAGCTAAAATACAGTATGTAAATGGAAGCTGGAGTGCACTCTTCTTTTCAACCTTAGGACAGAGTTAATAGAGGGGAAATGACAAAATACATAAAAAGGAATACACAGGATTTGACAGAGTACTTTTTTTCTTTTAACTTCAAGGCAAACTACCAGACTATTTTGGTTTACAGATAAATCAAACAAAGAACTTTTATCAGTTTGCATAAAAGTCTCATTTTCAGCACTGGAAAGATTAGGCTTCAGAGCTTTATCCTGTATGTGTATGAGGGGGATTACAAGAGAAGTGGTGAAAGTAATGACCTTGCCAGGGATTAGCTTCCACGATTGTATGGTAAAATAGTTGTGCTTTCTATGCTTGTGGATTGAGATATTCATTGACAGTTTCTGTAAACTAGTGAAATTAATGGATATTTCCATTAATAGGGTGATGACAGCAGCAGTATCTGACAGCTCCATTGCTGCCTCTTGACACTACCCATGGTGTAGTGATGTTCAGCCCAGGGAGCTGGATCCTCAGCCTTGCCAGACTTGTTCACAGTGGCCCAGTGTTTGTGTGACAAAAAGGGTTTCCTTTTGGAATTCCCTTTATTTTACAGTTGTATGGCCATGCTAAATGTAAATTTATTGCACCCATTTGGTCCTTTTTGTTTTTCAAGAGCTACACCTGACTCCTCCCAGCTGACCAGGGAGCACACAGGGGTTTACCTCACACATGGACAGCTACACTTGGTTAAACTGTCAGAAAACTGAAGTAGCTGAACTGTTCTCACTGAGATTCTCTTTCTTCAATGTTTATTTGTTTTGCTGTTTCTAAAAGCTCTTGGGAAGAAGATAGAAACTACACATGCGGGGCAATCAAGACCCTTGTTTTGCCTATGACAAGCCCAGTCTCTGCTCTGACTAAATGGTGACTCTTTGGATTGAAAGCTGCTGCTCTGAGAAAGGCAGAGCAGAAAATGCTGTGGAGGCTCTTGAAGCCCAAGCCAATATCTTAATACAGAAGATAACAGGCAGAAAGCCCCTCTGAGTGAGTGGCTCAGTGATTCTAAGACTCTCCAACTAGCTTAATCTCCCCAAGGAAGTTGAAAACAAATTCACCAGAAATGGTCAGCTGCTTGTCTCTGTGCCTGTAAAATGCAAAACATTTTCTGTTTACCATGTTGATATAATTCAGCTTTGCAGAAATAATGGATATGGAATAATATTTATCATGCAGGATAGTGCAAGAAGAGGTTCACTTTGTTTACTCGCTACTTACTCAGAGTAATCTCTATTGTAAAATAACTGGATAGAAGACTAAAGGCAATTTGGTTCATGAGAGAAACATTCCCATGAGGGACAGCACAGCATAAACTTGGTTAGTTTGCCTCAAGCAGTCCCAGCTCACTCTGGTTGGGTTCTCCACACAAAGGAAAGCACAGGGTTAAGGCATAGAAATGTGGGCTTATAGCAACCTATACGTATTTTCTTGCACTAGCAGAATTAGTTAATATATAATTATGTTCAACGGAGAAAGATTTCAAAGTCCTAGTCTCTGACTACCTGAATCATTTCTATTACAGATGCAACAGGTTAAGATTTTTCTTGAACATTACTATTTGTCGAGTCTATTAAGCTGTGTGAAATTGTGCTTGGGCTACTGCTCTCATTTCATGACAAGAGAAAGTGAGATAAGCAGAGAGAAAAAAAGCCTGTACTTGGGTGGAGGTTTTTTGAAAGTATAGCACAAAAATAGTTTTAGACAGGTCCATGTAAGGCAGCCGCCAGAATTGATGATTAAGTTTTCATTAATCAGAGTGATGGGTATTTGTGCTCCCAGTGTGCAACCTCATGGACAGCAGTGTGTCCCTGCAGTGTAACAGGGGTGTAGCCAAACTTTGTGTAAAGCAGGCACGCTGGCAATGGCAACAGTCTGTCTTCAGAAGCACAGAGCACACAGTTCAAGCTGCAAAACTCATTCAGAAAACTGAAAAAGCAAGGAGGTTAACTTCTGCTGAACTCAGTGTCACTTTAAATGGTTTAAAAACTAGGCTTTGTTTGCCCTGAAGTTTTGTAATGGTTGGGACACAAAAGCTGTGAGTTTCAGCTTGGACTGTGCATGCCAGTAATTGGGAAAAAATGAGCTGTCAAGCCTTGATCAAGGGAGAGGTTCTGGGACATGCACAGGGTATGAATGATGAGTTCTCAATATGGAAAAGTGTTCGGAACTAATCACCCAGGGAACATAACAGGCTAATCAGGAAGCCAAATAGATAACTTTCAATGGACACAAAACAATTCCTTTCATGCAGCTGGGCTGAGAAACCTTTACCTTATGCAGGTAATGAAAAATACACATCCATTGTGATAGATGTAGTTCTGCATATGGGTAGAAATTCACTTCTTGTATTTACCTTTTCTCACTGTTCATTCTTTGTTTCTTTAACACAGTCATCCAGTGGATAGTTTCATAAAGATGGCCTTAAGAACAGAGATCTCACTGTTTTCTAAAGAGAAGAGAAAACAAAAACCTTCTAAGTGCTATACTTATCATACTAAATCCCCAGGTGATTACACCCACAGCCTAACTGTGCTGGCTGATTTTAGCAGGAAAAAGCAAAAGGCAGATACTCTCTCTATCCATAAACTGGGAAAGAGATAGGAGCATGCTGTGCTTTCAGACCGCATTAAAAAAGGGTGAAAGATCAAATGTTTTTGTTTTTCTTTACTGTTGTTTAAAAGACATAGAGAAAACACTTCTTTTTCTTTTAGTGCACATTTACCAAGCTCTTATTTCCAATGGTTTTGGATCTGTGACAGCTGCTTTTAAAATTGTGGTGACAATTTCATAATCTAGAAGGAATCTAGAAGGATATCTGTTATCATGCATTCCAAAATATGTCAACTTGCATATTACTTAACATTGAATAAAACCTAGCTCATTACACTCTTAAACCAAGAAACTTTAAAGACTCTACATTCTTTTATATAAACTCATTTACTTGTCTAATCTTACTGATTCAGGAAAGAAACACCATTTAATATATGGCCATAATAGTTTCTTTATGCCATTACCAGTCACAATTTCTAATTACAGCTGGGCAAATGGCATTTGAAGTAGATGTGATCTGTCTTTGCTTTGTCTGACCTTTGCCTCTTTCAGGTCTTTGCCTTGACCCGAAAAAAAAATGTCATTTATTAAACTGAATTATTAAAAAGGTAATATTCTGTTGGACAGAAAACTCCCTTTCAGACAGATGGTATCATATATAGTAAGCAAGGTTAGATGGAGACAGGATATTTAAAATTAGGTAATAAGAATAATTTCAGAATAAATAAGGTCAGAAAATACTTCCTAGATCATCAAGTTCATTGAATTTTTATCTTTCTGAACAAATATATAAATGCTAAGTTAATGAGAGAAGAACAAACAAACTTGCCTTGTCTTTTCTTACAACATGGATTGCAGCATCTGCAAACAAAAATTTGGAGTATGCGCTCAATTCTGGTGGCCAGAACGGCAGCAATGATCAGCTACAGGAAGACAAAACTGCCAAACTAGCGAGATTCCCAGTTTGATGGAGAACACTGAGCAGTCTCATGAGCTATTTATGAATCTGATAAACTTTGAGAAAAGTACTGGAACAAATCTCCTGCCTCCCAGGCCCGTCACTGACACGACATCCTGGCCAGACCCTGAGCAAGCAGCAATTGCTGCAAGTATTGCAGCACACAGCTGTTCCCTCGCTGAGGACCCAAGACAAGCATTTTTATTTCCTGGAGCCCAAAGGTCTTCAGCACAATGGCATGGAGATGGCTTCACAGGTGAGCACTATCTCACAAGTGACTGGATCCAGACCTGTTCTCAGTGAACTGCTCACAGGGCCATAAGTCTGCGTCACCCTCTCTTCCATCAAACCCCCTCACACTGAGGAGGCCATAAAATCCCTTCTGTCTAGGAGACTTGTCTTATCAGCTCACAAGAATTGAAGCTCTGCAGGTCAAATCTTGATTCTAAATTGGATTCAAGTACCTTTGAAAGTATAAAATTATGAGAGAGCTCAGCATCATCATTATCATTAGCAACCACCCCTGAAAATGCTCCAGAAACGATGCCGACTGTTCCTTGGAAGGAAGTCAGAGAGATATTGCAATTACCAACTATACTATATCATTTAAGTATATATTTAGCTTAATTGTGGTAAAACTTGATAGTAATCTGTTGATTCCATAATTACTAGAAAAACTGCAAAATAAAACACATGTCTAGGGGGACTGGGAATTTGATGTGGTTTATAATCAACAACATTGTTCACAATGACAGATCTGAGTATACAGAAATTATTTCACATAGCAGCACTGGTGCTAACACTTGCTTTTCCACTTGCTTTTCATTACCATTGCAAAGTAGTTTTCCTAGACAGTGCTTATTTTAGTCATGGCAGAAACTAATGAATTTTTCAGACTTGTGTCTGGGTTTTATTATACTCCTATACAATCTTTTATTATACTCCTACAAAATCTGGTTTTTATGTATTGTACTATCAAAGAGTGGGCTGAGTATGCCCTTATTTCCCTTTGAATCTTTTTTACAACTTTATAATTCAGAAATTTAAACTTCTCTTGACCCATTATGAACCACTCACCCCTGAGTCTGGCCTTTCTTCTCCCTCTGGGTCACTGTGAAAATTATCAGAGCTCCAGGGGCATCCAAAGCCTCTCATCTTTGGCTCTGTTGTACTAAACCATGTAAAAACAAGGCTGTAAACAGTCCCACTCTCAAGAGCCTGCAGTCTGGCATGTTTACAGGACAGATTTTAGCAAAGTAAAGAGATGGCTGAGCTAATTCCTTTCAAGCTAACATTGGTATCTCTAGTCTGTACTAGAATGTAAGCATGATCTAAGTTGGTGAGACAAGGGAGTTAAATAAGTGATAGGAAAAGGGAAACTCATAATTCCTCCCTACACATAGCTGACATGAACGTGGATATTCACAACAAGAGACCCAGCAGAAGAGACAAGGGATTTTGGGTGAGCAGCTGTCAGTTTGAACATCGTTTTGCTCTTTCTCAAAATTTATCCTTTGAAGAGGAATGAACACCACCGGGGTGATTTCCCAGCCTTGCTACATCAGAGCTGCTGGAAAGCCTCTCCATAAGGAGAATCCTGTGGCTGTCCTGGTTCACAGGGGGGAATCCAGCACTGAGTGTATTGATTGGCTTTGTGCTGTTGTGTAGAGGAATGTAAAGATGTACAAAAATGTGAGAGGGAAAAAGAAGTTTGGTTGATTGATACAGAAAGGCACCAGCAGCCAACGGACTCTAAAGCCTACTCCCTATTTCTTCTGCTGCTTTCATCCAGTCAGCCCATTTTGGTCCATAGGTCGATTTCCTTATTGGAAAAAATACTGATAAAGGTCTTTCTTACCTCTGTCTTCCTATTGTACCCTGTAGGGTCTGTGGAGTGGAAAGATATTGCAGATGTGTGATTGCTTTTGTGGACATGGGGGTCTCCTGTTACTGATTAGGTGGAGCCAGCTCTTCCCCTACATCATAAGTGCTGAGCAGGCAGATCCCAACAAAAAAGTTGCCTGATATGAAGGTGTAGAGAGGGCAGATATGAGTGAAATTCTTTCTGTATGCTCTCAATTTGCTTTCTCTCCCTTGTGGAGATAAGGTTTGACTGAGCACCATTTAATGCAGAGCAGAGGAAGGGAAGATATTGTAGAAAGGTAGACACTATGGTGGAGAAGAACTTTAGAAAATTAAGTGCAATTGAAACAATAAAAACAGTAGATAATCAAGACTTTCACATAAGTAAAACAATGAGATTTTTCTCTCTTATCTGTGGTTATAGATAAGTACTCCTTACCTGCTCCATGCTCCTCTCACAGCCTCCCAGGTCTACAGTCTTGGCTGGATTTTTTAGTAACACTAAAATGGGAGCAATGGAAAGGCAATCATGTTGGTATTTGATGTTGCAAACAGAAAATTCAGTTAAAGCATTTCTTTAACTCCATGGTGGATAACCTTCCCAGTTGTGAGCCCCATAGTGATTTTTCAAGACATGGCCAGTGTATTTCAGAATACCAGGGGAAAAGCCAACCACAGGAGTAGATTCCTGTCAAAAGTTGGTCACTGCTATAATTGGTCCAGATCTGCTTCAGAGCAGGCTTAGATAACCAGCAGTGTCCCTGGATCACTCCAAACAGACAGGGATGTAGCTGAGGAGAGCTGTGAGACTCACCTGCTATCCCTTCAGTCTCAAATCTGCCAAAAACCTAATAAACATACAAAAACCTACTGTTCAGCTTGTGCAAGCTCTGGGGAAAAGAGCAGAAATCATGTGGAGAAGGGTATAAGGGAACATAAAGCAACCCCATAGGAAGCCAAACTTCTACTTTCAGCATTTATAGCAGTGATCTTCACATGAAGATCAGTGCTGCACTAACTCACAAGTGTAATGAATGCCTTACTACAGGTTAAGGTAATGTGACAACTCAGACAACATTGCAGACCTCAGTTAATTTCAAATTACATAAAAAATGTTGGCATCTGCATACTTTAAAACCACACTTCAAATAGCTTAATAGAAAATTATAGCCTGCTTTTTTAGTAGCATAACCTGTAATTTATTTTTCATTAACTGAAGTTCAATTTTGATACTGTAAAGCTAAATGCATTTTTTAAGCTTTTACTTTCATTAATCATTTGATTTTTTCTGACACGTGGCATGTCTTATTCAATGGTATTGGCTGCTCTGTTTTTTAAATAATATTCTGTTTTCTAGAATACCAGGAGGATTGTATTTAGACATCTTTAAAAAATGTATTGACAGCAATTTCAATCAAAAAATGAGAGGAAAAAAATACAATGAATAACAGTAACTGAAATAAGTCAGAAATAAGAAGGCAAAAGCAGTATTGGAATACTTTGGTTTCATACATACTGAAGTTTGTGATGTTGTGGAAGACTTATATGGGCCTTGTATACAAGTTAATACTGCAGTAGATCACCATTGCCATCTCCTGGTAAATAAACCATATAACTGTATTCTAGATCTTTTTCTAAACAGTCATATATTGTACAACTGTAGAGAGATTACACCATAAATAGGCAATAAAGGATTTAGGGTATTTATTGTGAGACTATCATTGCATTTTTATTCTTTGCTCATGTAAGACCTTCATAAAGAGCTGCATTACAGTTGATAAATAGTGGTATTTGTTCCCATGCACTCTTTATGCTGAAAAGAAATACTGCAAGTTATGACTCTGTAAATTAAGGTGAGACAATGGGTTTTGTTGTGATTGAAACAAATAGCACAGCTGCTTAAGGAAAACTCCCCATAACCCAAACAAATATCCACTCAGAGAGAAGGTGTTGGCTCCCAGTGTGCTGTGGTGGGACTGTGCCACAGCAATTAACCAAAGCAATGTTCAACAGCACCAAGCCATGGCACCCAGAGACCGTAGGGACAACAGCAGGGACAACAGCAAGCTGTCATTTCACATTCTGGTATTTCTAGTCCTTTTATTTTCTTACCACTGTCATTGTCCTTCCCACTGTTACTTCCCATTCCACTGCCTCTGTGCTGGAGCTGCTCCCTGTGTGTCTCTGTGCAGTCCCTGAAAGCTTTTGACAAACACAGAGGGTCCTGTCCTGCTGGAAAGGGGGAGGGAGATGTTCCTGGAGCCAGCAGGACAGACCCTCCCAGCAGAGCTGTCTGTGTGTCACACCAAAGCCAGCAGGCTCTCACCTTCTCCAGCACCCTCACAGCCACGTGGGGAAGGGGAATGAGATATGTCTGCAACTCATTACCCTCTGGAGAAGAGAGCAGCCCTCAATGTGATGCTGAGCCTTGATAAATCATCCTTTCAATCAAATCAGTAAACAGAGGGAAATGCTGTCTAACTGGCAATAAATTTCAGGCAAGTTCAGCAAGGAGTGACAGATCAGTCAAAAGGCTGTGCCTGGCTCTGTTTGTGCATTGCTTTTGCAATGCCTCTTTCAGCATCAGGGAAAGTGAATTCCCTCACTTGGAGCTGTGTTGGCTGCCAGCATTGCCAATTAATGTGACAGGGAACAACCCCTGCAACAAGTGCTTGCTTTTTGCCATGCAAGCAAAAGAAATGTTTGCAATATTCTGGAAGAAACTCGGGCTGAAGGCTTTTCTGATTACACTTTCTGAAGCCAGAGCTACATCATGAAGAGCATCCACTTAAGAGCAGCCTTTGCAGTGGCGACAATTCACTTTGAATCTTCCAGCTCAGCACCCACATAGCCAGGGCTGCAGTGGATGGGGTCAGTCACAAACACTGGAGAAAGGAGGATAAAGGCAGGCAAGTGCAATGGCATTTTAGAGCTGCCATAGTGTCAGAAGGAGTAAAGATTAACTGCAGCTCAGCAAGAGCTGTGGAAAGTTGCTGGCTGTGGATATTTGGAAGGAAAGGAACTTTGGAACAAAAGCAAGAGCAGGGTCTTGAGGGACTTTTATTTCTCATCAAACCAGTTCCCTCATGAGGGGACACAGAGCTGGTCTTGGACTCACAAAGGCATTTAGAAACCAGAGTCTATAGCAGGTTACACTTAATGATCATAATAGCTATTAAAGCCAAAAGGGACTGGAAAACACAAGCTTAATTATTTGACTGTCCCAAGGGATCCAGAATCAACACACAATACTAACAGTATCTCCAGTCATTGTTATTAGATTATGCCTAGAAACTTTTCCCTGAAGCAACACTGTAATTATGTATTTATTAATTTATCTTTATTTGCTTTAGCTTCTCCACTCTTTAGAAATATGCATACTTTCCATTGCAAAGAAATTCAAAACAAAGTCATCTCATTGAGGAAATGGGTAAAAGCAATGAACTCTAAAAGCAGAGGAGTAGAACTCAGGAATTCTTAGATTCCTTTGGAATTTACAAAGAAAAGAAAAAAACACATCTGCATTAGGGAAAAGTAGATAACAGATGAAAATTAGAAGCTGAGATACATTTCCCTTTCTACAGAGAGTGGCACTCAGGTCTGCACCTGAAATGAAATCAAGGACCTGTTCATTCTAAGAGCTTGATTCAAGGAAATCTGGCCTTAAAACAGAACAAAAATGAGAAAGGAATGCCATTCCCATTGCTCTCCCCATATTAGGTACCAGGTTTCCATAAGACATGACAGACTGTGCTTTTGATGCCCCCCAAGACCCTGCAGGATCCAAAGAGGGAAGTCAGAGTGCAGAATCTTCCCATTTATTTCTCAATCTACTCCTTTCTAAGAAAAATTATTTTACAATATCAGTCAGACATTAACAAACATCCTAGGTAGGGATAGCATGGGTTGGCAAGCTTAAGAAACAAATTATGAAGGTTCAATGACTCCAAGGCTATCCAGTCATCAGGAAATGAGAGAAACTGTGATCTTTTTGTAATGGTTTTAAGCTCTCAATGGAAAAACAACCGTAGACAAGTTTTTTGCACAAGTGAAGGCTGCAAGATTGACCTCCCCCTTTCTCTTGAGAACGCATTTTCAAGTAATTGTGCTTAAAATATTTTCCTTGAAGAAAAAGAGGGGGCGGTAAGAGGGGACAGGAACAGAACAATATTTCAAAGACTTCATGAGAAACAGCTCATTACTGACTGTCCATCTTATCTTCATAGGCCACATTTTTGAGGATTGGGAATCTACAATAGCACTGCATTTTTTCCTTAACATGCATGGGTTGGAAGACAAAGAGTCAAGCTTTTATATTCCAAAAGAAGAAGTATTTTTAGGATAGATAAGTCAGAGGTACATTTGAGAAATGCAGAAAAATGTGTCTTCCCAGAATTGAGTGTACTATCTAACAGGACCTATATAGCAGGATTATACTCCACAGCTTACAAGAGTATTGATCTGTGTGTACTCCTCAGTGGTGTTACATTCATTTTGGCATTGATCTCTCTTTCATTACACCACTGCATCATGCACTCCCAGTGTCATCTCAGTGCTCCTCTAAAATCTGACTGTCTTCTGTTGCTGTCAAGAGGTACAGATGCATTGTGCAGCTTCCAATTCTAAACATCAATTTCAAAGTCCTGTTCACACACAGACACTCCCCACCTTTTAAAATAATGTTAAGAAGCTACCATCCCTTAATCCTCCAAAACAAGTTAAGCACAGAATGAAGAAGACATTGGTAAGTGCTTTTTCTCCAAAGATTTTTTTTACTCTGTGCATTGTTTGTGTTACCTTTCAAAGAAGCTTGAAAATACCATTTCTTTTCCTCACAGCTCCTTTCTATTCCATTTGGAAAACATTGATTTTGCTTCCCCCTGTGATTCTTATGCAGTGCAAGTAAACATGGCTCTGTTTAATATATGTCCAAGTCTGTGCAATGCCATCAAATTCACTGTAGCTCTGGGAGAGAAACCAGTCACTTTGTTGGCTTCTAGCTTTGCTACAATGCAAAATACCACAATTCTTGCATGTCCAGAGAGGTTACTGGTTTGGTTAATTTGCTTATTCATGCTTTATTCTTCAAAGCACATAACTGGGCACCAGTAACCCACAAATTCTGATGTCAGCTTTAATAACACACAGTTGTAATTACAGAGAGACAAGGATACATGGACCAAAAGCTCAAGTACAAAATTTGCCAATGCATGAGCAAAAAGCTTTCTTTCCTAATAGATTATCAAAATAATGTACATGATCCTGAGCTTATCACTTAAGCTTCTGCACCATGTTTTGCTTACTGCACTTCAGGTATAAGTTAGAGATGTCTTCAGGCTGGTAAATATGAGGACAAAAACCATAGAAAACCTACTACAACACCCTGCAGGAATTGCCTCCTTCCCTGCTGAGTGTGCCTTCAAGATTATGTGCTGCTTTGCCAGTTCCCACCATATTCTGTAATTCTGGACAAAAATATCTTATTTTGCAGCCATCTAATTATGCCAGCCTGGGGAGTAAGTGCAGGACATCTCAACATTTGTACCTTGGCTATTCTATAATAATGACCCTCGACTTCAATGTGAGATGTCTGTCCTATCTTTCACACCTTTGAAATTGGTTTCATATTTTCCCCTCTGAGTGGAGAAAAACAGTTTGTTCCTCCCTTGCATGTATGTTGCAACAGATGAGAATAAGCTGGGAAAAACACCTATTATTTTAATCTTCATGATTTCCAAGCTTTTCCTCTATAAGTCCCCTTTTCTGCCTTCACACAGCTCTTGCTTTTTCTTGTCAGTATTTCACTGTCAACCTATATTCTTGTAGCCTTTTTCCTACATTAACAGTAATGCCATATTTTATTGCTGCAAGTATAACCCTCAGCACTTTAGCTGCTTCACCACAGACCCCAATCCAGTGTTTAAAGATGGGAATGCTTCCAAGAACATCCTTAGGCACTGGCACTGGATCAGACACTATGTGCAAGGACGGATTTCTCATATCCGTAGGTTAACTTCTGAAAGTAAAGGCTCTATCCAGAGGGAGAGTTACTTACCAATGTAATATTTTATGCATTGAGCTCCAGAGTGTCGCAAGATGACTTTAAGTATCATAGCAGACAGAGTAATTTCACATAATGAGTTAGTTCTTTAAACTGTTACCTCACTTAACACTGAACCAATTAATCAGGACAAGGGAAAAAAAAAAAACTACTGCTTGTGCACTGCTGTACCACAATGCATTACTGCTCCCAGCTCAAAGTCCTTTTCCTTCAAAGATTAGATCTCCAGAACCCAGAGCGCTTTTACTTGCTTGCACTGCCCTTTTCTAATTGCTCACAATAGGAGCTGACAGGCAAGCAGTCAGGGAGACATTGTTTTCACAGAAATTGCATATAAAAGATTCAGCAGCTGTGTAAATACATCATTTTTAGAAAATGGACTGTCCTTTAGAAGTATGGAGATGTAACACTGTTCTGAAATTATAATATCAACAACAAAAAGACTGTTTCAGCCTCACCAGTCATTGCTGTGGGCATGGGCTGGCCAGAGGAAACATTGTCCTGAGCAAAGGAAAACAGGCTGGATCCAAAACTACTGCTTGTTAATACAATCAGTGGCATTTAAAGGATTCATTCAATATTTTGCTGGTTGTTTTTTCTTTTTAATGCTTGAAAAACCATCTTGTGGAGGGACTAAGACTTGGTCTGGCTGGTGTGATCAGCATTCAGATGGCAGGGCTGTGAAAGTCAACTTGATGTCAACCAACTTATTCCTCTCTCTTGGATAGGAAAACATCCTTTTCTCCATGTTATCATAAAGATGGTGTAATTGGGGAGGAGGAAAAGAAAGGGGATGTCATTTCACAAATGATTCAGTTACAGTCATTCTTCTCTCTCCACTTATTTCACTGAATATCTGACAATCAAGAAAGGTGCAATTAGCTAAAGTGAAGAAACTGCAATATTAACAGAATTGGCATTTTACCACAGAGATTAAAAATGGAATTTCAAGGGCTCATTTGTCAATGTGTTGCTTACATGTTACAGGTAATCTCTGAAAATCAGTCCAGTTGTACTATTGGGAAAGACAGTGATTAATGAGATCCTGCCTCTAAGGGAGATATTGCAGGTAAAAAGAAACAAAAGTAGAATAGACAAGTGGCAAGACAAACTCTTAATTGCAACCACCATAAACTAAGTCACGGGGGGGTTATAGTGCTATGCAAGATGCAGAAAAATGTTTTGGGAATTTATGTCCTTTTATTTTGGGGGTAGAGACAGAAGCTGGCCAGTTTACATGGTTGCCATAGTAATGTAAACGGTTATTTAAAATATTTAAATATACTCAAAGTATTTCTAATGCTGGGATAAATTGCACAGCCAAGGCTCTAAGCAGCATTGTGTTCAAAGAGGTCCTTCCTTGCTCTCTGCCCTTTGAAATTTTTAGGAAATTTTCTGAAGAAACATGACCATCTCTTTTTCTTCAGCCCATAGCTTGTCTCTGTTTATGTCTCAACTTTTCTGTTCTCTTTTCACTTTTTAGTCTTCCTCCATTTCACTTTTACTGCCTTTTGTCCTCCAGCTTAATCCATGGATATTTTACTCCCCTTACTCCACTATTCTCTTTCAGTTACATGAGGTAAACTTTGCCTTTACTTTCACAGCTCCCTGCACTCTTGACATCAGAGTGACTTTCAAAAAATAATGCATTAGCATTCTCATGATAATAATTTTCAGTCAAGAATGACTAATTGTAAAGGATTGCCTTGGTGGACACAGCAAACCCCTGCTGGTTTCCAGAACCAGTGAAATCCCAACCCTATGTTTAGCTATGTGATACTCTAACAGATATTTAAATAACTTTAATTTACTAATTTCCTGATCTTCCATTCCAGCCTTCAGTCAGAATGGCAGAAGGTGGGCACATGCAGGTGGAAGGATTAGAGAAATGGGGACTCTAAAGGCAGAATGAAGTGAAAAATGAACCTTTCACTGCTTCCAAAGTGTCCTCCCTCAAAGGCACAATTTCTGGTGGCTACTCTACTCTCCACATTCCAGACAGCTTAACTTCACACAGACATCACTACTGCAGCCCCAAAAATTTTAGTTAGCCATAAATTTTTCCAGTTGTGAGAATTATCCTATGTCCATACTCAGATTACCCAAAAAACCCAAACAGCACTGCAGAAAAGTGTGGAATCATCCAAAGCCTGCAGGCACCAAGAGCAATAGGAAAGATCTTTCCTTTTTCAAAAAAATAAACCAGGAGTCTGGTCTTTCCCTACTTAGTTGGTTATATATGTGTAAATGAGAAGACAAGTCAAATTATCAGAATTTCCTCATTATGTAACTAATTTAAAAAAAAAAGCATTTAATCCCATGGAAACTACATCCCATCCCTTTGTTTCTTGCCTCTCCCCTCTCACTTGGAGTGGTGCAGAATGGCTCAAAACTCAGCTGTGTGCTGAGACAGCACATCAGGGAACAGGCACACACCCACTCGTGGCATGGTCAGAGCATCAGCTGCTCAATTCTTTTCTTCCAGTGCTGCAGGGAGCAGAGCTGGTTTGGAGAAAGGATTAAAGCCAAAGCAAGGACAACGTTACAGTGCCCACTGCTCCTGCTATTTTTAATGTGCTGCTGTCATTTTCATTATAAACTCACATTTCCTGGTTTTATAATTAAGTCATTAAAAAAAAAAAAATTTGCTGAGAGCTAAATATTAGCAAGCATCTCTGCCTACCAAAAAAATGAAGAACTTTGAGAGTGCAGGGAGAGAGAGGGAGTCTCAGATTCTGCTTATTCCAGTGGGGAAGTGATTCAAGCAGGGCTGTTCCAACACAGAGCTTTTGCCAGAAACTTTGTATAATATGGCAGAAGGCCGTGGCCACACTCTAAAGCCACAGGCACAGTGCATGGCACTTCAGTGGAATCCATGGGACTAATTCAAAACGCCAGGCTTCTCCCCAGATGTCAGACAGGATCCTTGCTCTCTGCCTTAGGTCTATTCTGAAGCACAAAAATGAGTGTACAGCTCACTGGTGTGACTGGGGTAGACCCTCCAGCTGTCAGATGCTGCTGTACGGGCAGGAAAATTCAGCTCTGGAATTCTGATGCTCTTGAGCAGCCCTGGCAGAGCCCAGAGCAGCAGCCAGGAAAACCAAGAGGGCTCTGCCTCCAGCTTTTGTGTGCCAGCTCCCTGAGAGCTTTCCTACCTGCACACAGGGCAGCTCTGGGATGTGCTCCACGTGAACCAAGGTGAGAAACCAGCAGCATTATCCAAGGGCCAAGTGCTCTCATATGGAAGTATCAGGCATTGTTAGAAAGCTGGAGATTGATGGAATATTTTATTTCCCCCCACCACGGGATATTACCTGTAAAAATCAGTTAGAAAATGTAGCCCTATATATATATATATGGCAAGCTTATATAAATATATATGTGACCAGTGTGACCTTCCTGTGACATCCACACTGTACTGCAATAAAAATTGTAAAATGGGAAAATAATGTGTAGGAAAATAAACAGAAAGACAGAACTAAAGAGTATCAGCATCTCACACCTATGCCCTATCATCCCTTACAGCTCAGGGATCTCAGCTGCATGAACAGCTCGCAAAGTTGACATTCTTAAAACAGAATTATTATAGATGCTCTACTTTATATACTGCTTTTAAATGCAAAATTAAAATTTATTGATAAAGTAACAAAAAAGGCATTTACTAAGAAAAATATTATTGTTAAAAAATGTAGATTATAATTTCATTCCAGACTCTGCCTCTTTAAAGATATAAGTGGTGTATGCAAGTCTTTGTTGTGTGATGCAGTGGTTACCATGGTAATTTATTTTTTTTTTAAGTTTAGTGAAGACGGTGCAGTCAAAAACATAAATAGCCTGAGCCCCTGGCAGGGTAAATTGTACAATGGCATTCTAGAATAAATTTACATGGCTTTTTTTTTCTTTTTCCTGAAAGTATATATTAGAAACTAGTAATTCTTTGTGACAAAAAATACTTTGCTTTTCTTAAGACTGCAATTAGAGTTGATTATAATTTTTACAGTATCTGCTCCAAGATGATACTAAATTCTATAGCTCTTCATGTGCCCATTATCTACAGTTCCTCAAGGACAGTGATCCAAGCTGGTGGCTGTGGGAGAGTTTCCTGGACTGATACCTGGTTAAAAGGGTTTTAAGTTTTGCAGGACCCTCGCCAGAGAGATTTATATCACACCATCAGAGAGATTTGTATTTGCCAGCAAAATGTATCAAAATCAAAAATGTATCCTGGAATAACTAATTGAGTTGCAGACCAGTGGAGAACTCAAATATATGTATATATATGCCAGCCTGGAAGCCAGGAAATTCATTTATACCTTGTTTAGGAAAAGAAAGGCAATATTTTGAAAACTCAAATTTTTGTTTGCCAGAATTATTTGGTAGCAATACTGCTGTAAAGGAGCTGACCAAAGCTACAGGCAGTGCAATATCTTTCCTCCAGCATGGGAGAAACATGGAATCAGGAAAGACTCCAAGAACAGGGCAGATTGATGAAATATGTCACCTGTGTGCTCCCCCCTCCTCCAGTCCTTTGCAGTCCTCAGACATCCAGGGCCAGACACAGTTTCAGCAATCTCAGTGGATTCATTTTCCATGAGTTTGTCCTTGAATTCCAGTGACCTTTTGGTTTCCACGGCATCCTGGGGCAAAAAGTCAGAGTTGAGCTACCAGGCTGAGTAGTACCAGCAGCAGCCATCACTGCATTTTATAAATAAAATGCTGCTTTGATGCAAGGCTAAATGTCTAATTCTGCTAATGGTTCTGTGCCCAGAAGTAATGTGTGATATATGGTTAAAGATAGCTTTAAAATTCTTGAGCGAGATGAACAGAGGGAGTTTGTAAAAGGGCATTTTTAGTCTTGTGGTGTTTGGAGCTACTTCTCCAAGGTACCAGCTGTGGCATCTTGCCAGCTCCCTTCTGGAGGAGTTTGGAAAGATATCTCTCCACAAAACTGACAAGCTGCTCTTCCTCCAGTGCTCCTGCCTTGTCATGGGCAGAGATTCCTACTTGGAATTTTGCAGTGAAAAGAATATTTTGTCGTGTCCTGGTTTGCCTTCTACTGGGCAAACATATGGCTTCCCCACAATGATTTCAAACTCATTAGGAGGGATCTGGCAAAGCAACAGATGTTTAACTAGCCAACAAAAGTCATATTCCTGGAGGAATTTCTAATGATTATATCACACTGAGTCCTTCACATATCTTTTCACACAGTACAAACTAGTGTAACTCTGTTGATAAAAGGAAATGGTGCCAGTTAGAACCACTTGAAAATCTAACCTTTCAAATTCACAATAGGGTGTGTCTATTAAACAATTTGAAAGAAAAAGATCTTTTAATACTAAATAGCTGAATTTCTATGCAAACAGTGGGAAATTCTGGAATACAGGAAATTTTTTTTTTGTCTTCAGAGAGTCTTTATCCCTCACGGGTATGAAAGAGAATTTTTTTAGGAAATGGACCAGTAAAAGAAAACTAACTATCTCCTATTTTATGGGTAGAATAAGGCATTCCTTCCAACTGTCCTTATTAATTTGTAAACAGCTATGTTCCTAGGTTGTTCTGGTCATTGAAATTTATGATCAGAATAAAATTACTCTCAACAGAGAGAAAAAAATGCCTCTTCTCTAAAACTTCATAACAAGTGATAAGCATTCACTGGACCATAATTACAACTTTCTATTTTTCCTATGCTGCTTCAGGTTTTAATTTTTTTTTTAATATCACCATTTTAATTAAGCTTTAATCTTCACAGCACTAAACTAAATTAAAAGGATCTTTATAGTGTTGCTTTGGTAACTAACAGAAGGGGTAAAATTACCTTATCTGTTTGTTCACCATGTTGCTGCTGTAAACATCCCAGTTACCGTCTTTAATTTACTCATTTTCACTATGAAAAAAAAAGAAAAAAGGCATGTGACACTGAAAACAGTTATCACTGCTGGAACAGTCCTCTAGCAGGATCTCACTGTGATTGTCATGGACAAACATGGAGCTGGGAACTCTTTGCTCCAAGAGATTAAATACGAGCTAATTAGGCGAGATGCAAAGCAGGCAGAGACAAGTGAAAGCAGCAGTACCCATCACAGAAATTCCCACCTCCTTGCCCTTCTGTCTGGTCTCCTTTATTTCCTTCAACAATCTGCAACACATTAAAAGCTAAACATAAACTTCTTATGATTTTCCCATGGTTTCCTGCAGATAATTAACAACAAATCTTCAGAACACACCTGCCATGTACCTGCCATATCATTGTCCCATTTTATTTCTCTGTAAAATACCAAACAACAAATTGAGTTGTCCAAGACCATCAGCTAAACACAATCCTACATCACAGCACTCTAAAAGAAATATGCTGAAGGCATGAAAGCACGCTCAACCTTGAAAAGCCTGTACAACTTGAGTTGTGGAATAGGTAAGAGAAAAGGGAAGAAAATTGTTAGACCTTTCTTTTAAAGCTGAGCTATCACAGATCAAAGCAAGAGCAAGTTCTTGTTATTATCTAATAGAAAAAAAAGAGTACTTCTTAAGATTACTTTAAAAAGTAATACTTTTATATGATTTCAGAGCTCTACATGCCTGTTTCTCTTCTTGAACCTTTCTTTGATTGCCTCACCCTCAGCAAGGGACTGACGATCACTTCCATTCAAACAACCCCACAGACACTGGCCATGGTGGCTTGGAAATGCAGTTTAACCTAAGCTTTGGGAATCCTCTAGACTGAGAATGAGTGAAGAGCTTTCCCAGAAGGCAGAGTCCATGTGTGTATCAGCATCACCCGAAGACACAAGAGGACCTCTCACACCTGTGCAGAAGAGCCTTCCTGACCCCAGGAAATAAACCAGCACTGATGCAAAGCCTTTTCAATTACAAATCATTCCTCCAATATTCTTTTGCTATGAATTGTACTTCTCGGCTTAGCAGGTTTTTAGGGACACTTGATTATTTAGATTATTTAAAAAGCAGTAGAGGTGAGCCCCTGGCACAGGGTGCCCAGAGAAGCTGTCCCTGTCCCTGGATCCCTGGAAGTGCCCAAGGCCAGGTTGGACAGTGCTTGAAGCATCCTGGGACAGAGGAAGGTGTCCCTGCCCATGGGTTGGAACTGAATGATCCCTAAGGTCCCTTCTGACCCAAACCAAAAATTAATGGTTCTCTGAATATGGAAAACCCTTGTGCCTACACCACTGACTCCCAGCAGCTTTGGCAGCCCAATAGACAGAGCTATTTTCCCCTTCAATTTGGCTGCCCATGTGCATTTTCCAGAGCTCTCAGTAAAGCACTTAGAGCCTCAAGTACATCATCATCATTAGCAGCGAGGTCAAATGTTGAAAGTTTAGTTGGTTTGGTTTTTTTTAAAAATGAAATTCATGTAGCAAAAAGGGTTTAACATGTGCAGCACTCAACAACAAAGCTGTCCTACAGCTCTGATTGCAACCTGGTTTGTATTTTCAACTTATTTTCAATTTTCAGCTAAATAAACACAAAACATGAAAGCCACTAAAACTAAGGCAGATAATAAAGTGCTGTCAAGCTGTGATAAAGTCAGTCTTCACCAAAGATCTATCTTCTCCCACTGAGAGATCCTAAATTTGAGGCTGAACTAAGAATGACAGAACAGGCAGCACTGAAAAACAAAACTTTTCACTTGGTAAGATTTCTTTGTTTTCTGATTTTGATGGACAACAAAATGGTTGAAAGTTACAACTAATTTAGAAACATGAGAAAAATGCAAAAAATAGAATGTATCAAATAAAAGACCTAAGAACTGCCAAGCACTGAATATATAAGGAGGACAAAAATGACATTTTATTTTGCATCACCTTTTCTATGTCCTGGAAAAACCTTTTTTCTTGAGTCACATGTGTTAAACATCTTTGGTCTTTCTTCAGTAATCCATAGAAAAGCAGATTCTTAAAGTAAGCTAAATGTAGATCTCATTGCAATTAAATATGACTAATTATGAAATAGAAGTTCTATCATTTGATATTCACTGAGAGGACTTTTCCCCAGAGTATTTTACCCGATATATCCTCTTTAGAATCATGTAAACAGATGAGCTGTATTGATCTCGTTAAGAACAGCCTGAACCTTTTTCTTATGTAATGCCTTTCTTCCCCCAAGAATATTTGAATTTAAGGAATATTTAAGTAGCAGTTAAGCAAAATAAAATTGCTCTGTTCAACACACAAAATATTTCAAAAAAATACCTGTGTCTGTAACCATGCCACTGGCTGTTTGCTGATTGCAAATTGTTGTCATCATTTTCATCTCGTAGGAAAAAAAAAATACCCCTGGAAATATCCTGTGAACACTGTAAAGATGATCTCAATGCATCAGGGTAAAGGAGCTGCCAGAAATCAGTCAGATCAGTGCTGAGTGCAGTCAAGCTTCTTGTGCACACTTAGCAAATATAATTATTTAGAACCTAGGGGTGCTTCCATGTCTCCTTGCTATTGCTTCTATTGTGTAAACAGAAAATGAAACCCTCCCTGAGCAGGGACTGGGCTACAGGCTGAGGGCAATATGTTAACATACCAGGAATGTGCTTTCCATAGGGAATCCACAGAGCATCCTCTACCTTTTAATATAATCCAAGAGCTGTAAGAGCAACTGTGGCCACAGCTGGGTTCCACCTGTTTGCCTCTGTGACAGATGTTCAGGGCTCTTGAACCCCTCAGTTAAAGCCCAGCTGTACCTGAACAGGGAACACACCACATTTACAGCCAGGCTGCAGGAACTGCCTGCCCTGTCAGCCTTGCTGGCCGGAGCAATCTGCCTCAGAGAGCCACCTCGACACCCAGACACTTCCCAAAGCCCTCCCGTCAGTGCAGGTGCACATCCACTGGTCTCCAGCAGAGATTCCTCCACGGAACCTGGCTCTCCCTGCCTCAGGAGCAGAGGAACACATTTATCCATGCCAGCCACAGCCTGACATGCATTCACTCTCGAGCAGAGCTGAATTACAGGCTCTGTGCTCAGTAGGAGCTACTCCTCCCCACATGCAGCACTCTCATCATCAGCTCCACGCGATGGATTGGAACAGGAATCAAATCCAGCTGATAAATGACCAGCAGACAAATCCTCAGCATGCTGAATTTAAGCAGCATCCTCTCCCCACCCTGTTCTGAACAGAAGGGACAGCACAGGCTAAAAGCAGCTGAAAAGCCAAGCAACTAAATGTATAAGTACTGCCTCAGCTAAAGTAGCTCTCCAAATATTTCTTCTTGTAGCACACTCCCAATAATTAGAGTTGCCCAGGAATTCCAGAAAATTCACACTGGCATAGGTCTTGTATGCAGAAGATTATCTCCTCTGTAACACACACTAATATTCTGCAGAATTTACTTGGCATTTAAAAATAGAAATGCATAGAAAAAAATGAGATTTCATATTAATATTTGACAGCTAGCCTGTACAGGGACAAGATTTCTTTTTAATGAATGCACTTTTAGACATATATATATATATATTCCCCTACAACTAACAAAACAGTATGTGTTAAATACAATGAGCACTATTTATCGCTTTATCCCTGATGTTAATCTTGCAAATCTGATTATTTCTTTTCCAATAATAGCAAAAAATTACTTTGTCAATTATATTGCTTTTCCTATGCTGAAATATTAGAGAGATATAAAAGGCAAATTCAAGAGAATCTTATTCCAAAGATAAACTGCACACTGGTTATAACAAACACTTATAGACCATGACCATGACCAGTGAAAACATTCTCAAAAAGAAAGTAGGAGATAGTCTGGACAATTTTTGGCTATTTGAAATCTGTTCTGCTTTTGCTGCATATTCCTAATCACATCATTTGTGCTTCTGTGAGCTTAGTCCCCATTTTCTTCTGCTTCTTCCACCATTTCCTTTGTAATATATATTAGTTTATTTTTATCTTTGGTAAAGTCCCTCCACACCATGTTTTCACAATCTCTCTCCTTGCAGCTGCTGTATTGCTGGGGAGGCACTATTAGAAACTCATCCATAGCAGTTCAGTCTCTCACAGTCTCAGACAACTGCTCCATGGATGTGATACTTTGCTGAGAAAATTATAATGTAATTTTCTTGGGAAATAGATTTCTTCCTTGAGGTAATTGTCAGGAATGTAAGATGGTCAAAGAGCTCTCCCTCATATTTAAATTGGTTCCAGGCAGAATCACAGATTATTTTGTTATTGCTGAAGTTATTGTTTTTGCAGTAAAGATGGAACCATCTGTTCCTTTGAAGAGGTGCCAAATCAGTTGAAAATAATTCATTCAGGTATTCAGTGAACCACAAGAGCTGATGGTTTAAGGATTCTGGAAGGTTTCAACAGGGAGCACCAAATGCACTTTGCCCAGTTTGGATTAGATTTTATTTAAACAGTGGGCTCTGGCTAGTTCAGGAAAGCAATAAGGGACACAAGAGAGTTCCTCTTTTTCTATCTCCTTCCTATATCAAACCTGCTTTAATAAGACTCAACAGCTACAAATCATATGAACATGACCAGCTCACACTATCCAAAGGGTAATTATAAATGATGGCCACAGCTTTGGTGTAGTTCTGCATATCAGAAATCAACAGAATGGCCAAGACACATCTTGTTTAGAGTTGGTTTATGTCCCCAGTTTGTGCTCCTGTGGGACATCTCTGCCCTGTTGGCCATGTCTGGTGTGAGCACCAATAGCAAATATCTCACTGTTGGGGCCTTGGGCACAGCAAGGGCAGGACATCCTGTGCAGCACGAGCACAGAAGGGGAGGGAAGAACTATCTAGAAGCAATCTGTGAGTCTGGGCAAGATGATGATCTGCTTGACAAGCCTCTGATAACACACACCAGCAGCAGATGAAAATAAAAATATTCCAAGGACCTCCTGAGCCCTTAACCATCCTTCCTTGCAATGGTTTTCCAATGAAACAACTGGCAAGTTAATATTAGCTGGTGTCTGAGAGAGGATAATTTCTGAAGCATTTTCTACTATGGGTTTTATAATGATGAAGAATTGTCTGCACGAATTTATAACTGAGTGGGTTAATTAAACATTACCCCTGGGCATCTGAACATTGAAGAATGTGTCTCTATTCTGAAAGGAACACTTAATCCTCCTCAGCCTGATGCATTCCCTGTATTATTTACTAATAAAGTTTAGTTTATTTATTGCTTGAATTATTTATTATAAGCATTGTGGGGAAAAAAAAAGCGCAGCAGCTTAATAAGGTTTAGTTTTTCTCACTTTTCAAATGCATTGGGATGTTAAATTTTAAATAATGAAAAACCTATGTTGGAACCCTCTTTTTTCCTGTAAAATATTGGAAACAACTGAATACAAACATGATTAATATAAAGCATTGTTTAAAGAAATTATGAAGAAAAGAAAAAATATATTAAAACACTGTGTAACACCTTCTAAAGCTGTTACAATTGAACATTCATTACAATCTTGTTAAACAGCTATTCTATCAGTAGTTCTTGCATTACAAGGAAGGACCTTAATTAGGTGATGTTTCTTTCATCCTTTATTTATTAGGTTTTTGAGCCAAAATAATAATAAAAAAAGATTTGCAGCTGTAATAAAGTACCACCATTGCCATATTTCTTTCATATATTAGTAATTTGTTAGTTAATATGAACCTGCATTTTCTATATTTTGCTCATGATAGATGTGCCAAACACAACAGAGAGCAAATCAAAATATTTACAACATACTATAATTTCCTTTGCAGCCTAATGTCATAATTAAGAAACAACTAAGTTTATGAATCAGCTTTGCACATTTGCAAGTCATGTGGATGTGTGGCTGACAGAAATGACAATCTTCTTAAGAGCTTTATCAGTCACAGTGTTGAAATACTATACTCCTAAAAAAAAAA
Organism: Thryothorus ludovicianus; assembly: GCA_013397245.1. Classification (NCBI taxonomy): domain Eukaryota; kingdom Metazoa; phylum Chordata; class Aves; order Passeriformes; family Certhiidae; genus Thryothorus; species Thryothorus ludovicianus. The sequence goes on along the minus strand of VZTB01012111.1, from coordinate 65,049 downwards.
ATTTCACATATTTTTGCAATGCAACAAGGTTATTTTGATGGTTCCTTTGTCTCATCATTTTTTAGAGACAAACTACTTTTTGTCCAGGGTAGAAAAGAGCTTTAAGTCTATATCAAGCAACTAAATTCTCACTTCACACACTGATTCATCAGATATTGATGTTAAAGCCTGTCCCTCATTGAGAACACACTGTTATTCTCTCTGCACTTTAAACAATTCCTTTTTAATTTAAAAAAAAAATCTCAAGCTGTCTCTAGATATATTCTTACTTTATCTGGTTATCTCTAAATACGCAGACTTGGGTTTGCGTTGTGTGAAACAATCCTGTTAGACACAGACTGGCAGGATGGGGTCAGTGGATCTCGCTGTGCCATGGAGGCACTGCCCGGAGCCAGGTGCTCCCCATGGAGAGCTGCTTTAGCCACAGCTTCCTGGGGCTTTAGCACAGCTTTCCTTCCTGTCCTGGGTTGGTGCTAAATTGTATCCCCGTCGGTCTGTTTAGCTCAGAAATAAGTTTTGCACCTTTAAAACTNCTTTTTCTTGGCACTGTTTGACCCTGCTCTGGTTAAACACCCAAAGGGCCCCAGGAGCTCCCACCTGTGTCCCACCGGGCCTGGCCTGGGCCCGGCCTTTGCCAGCCCTGAGGGACCGACAGCAACTGAGCCGAGCTCCAGCCAGGGAGAGACTTTCTGAATTTGGCATCTCTGCGGGGCACACAGAGGGTTTGGTGTTCAGTGCTGTTCATTTGTTGTGCTGGGGAGTGCTTTTGCCTGTTAAATAAACAAATTTTTTCCACTTCCCTCCAAAGAAATTTTTTTTCTGTTCCAAACCAGCTGGGGGGAGAAGTGGCTCAGATTAATTTTCTCGAGGGACTACATCCAGAGGTATTTTTCCCAAATTTTCCTTAAACCAGGCACTTCCCCAGCTAGGCGAGCAGCTAGGTGCTGTCCCTCACTCAGCTGGCCTGTCTGTGTTCAACACCCTCCTCTTTCCATTGTGTTACAGCTCTTCCCATGGCAGGAAACCTCCTGCTCACCCAAAATACCCATCACCAGCACAGGAGGCAGAAGGAAAAAAGAGAAATGGTGCTTAGCATGCTTACCTTGAGACAAGCCAAGATGCCCACGTGCTGATAGCAAGGGTGCTGCACACAGGAATAAGTGTCCTGCAGCTGTAAAATAAAGTTAAATAACCTGGCCAGCACAAGAGCTCAGTTCATGATGAAAAGTGCCTGTACCAATGCAGACACAGTCACTATTTTAGGACTAGTGGCTTTAGAAAGTACTGGTTGACTGGCAGCAAATTTCTGCAATTTTTCATTATTCTTATGACAGGAAGCTATCTGCAAAAAATATGTAATTTCCTGCCTGATATCAAAAGAATAAAGAAAAGATGAGCGATGTGTATTTTATGTATATAGCGAACCTACCCTCAAATATGGAGCTTCCCTCTGGCCTAAAGTCAGGCAGAATGGGTGAGCATCACCATTACTGAGATTATGATCCCTGAGCAACCCTACAAAAAGGACACTCTGGAAGGTGTTTACACAACCAGCCCTTACTGAACATTATTCAAATAACTGCTTTGATGGCATAGGGCTTTTTTGTAAACAGTCCAAGCCTTCTGCATTGCAGTTATGACTGAGGGGTTATGAGGCTTTAACTAAAAATTCTGTAAGTCATAATGAGCCTCTTAATAGCAGATGGATTCCATTCTGAACCATATCAAATTCCAGTTACATAAGGTTGTCAGTATAATAATTTTCTAGCTGGATGTAGCATGCAATTGGCCAGAATCAGACAGTTAACGGGCATTTAGTTTCAGCTTAAATACCTAAAAAACCAAATGTTTTAATCAGGCAGCTCTCCTTAATAAAAAACAGTGATCCTTTCTAAGGTGTAGGATTTATCCTGCATTCCTGTACCCTGGAAGAACTGAATGCCTACATCCTTATGTGTATTAATTGGACTCCTCTATTCATACTAATGCAATGAAAATACGCACACACCAGGCACGAGAGCTTTTTAACTGAATGGATAATTGTGCCACAGGGAAGTTCATCTTGTAATTTGTGACAGTTGCACTTACACGAAACTCCAGCAGTTCTGAAGTAGCGATGAGACCAATCACAACTGATAAACTAATTCTGCTTGTAGAGTGCAAGCAAATACTCAAAGCAGGAATCTAATCAGCCTGTCTTGGTAGATGCATTCCCTTCACATGCCTTGGGAGGTCTTAAAACAAAACAAGGTCGTTGAAAATCCACGCTCTGGGAGAAGGGGTTCCCAGGAAAATCTTTTGAGCAAAGGAGAACGTCTACAGAAGAGGTGTGGCCAGAGACTGTAAGGTATTCTGCGGCAGAACACGAAGCAGAACCGTGGTCCAGAGCCCGCAGGGATTTAAGAGGATGTTGCAGAGCCGTATGAGATGCTCAAAGAAGGCGCTCATCCTCCCCCAGCCCAGACGGGAGCGGGTGGCGGAGCGGCTCCTCCTGCACCGAGGAAAGCGGGCTCGTACAGAGGGAACAGAGCTGGGCTTCCCAAAGAACACTCAGGTCCATTAAGCCTTGTTGGAAAGGCAGAAATAAAACAGAAGGAGACAATAATCTTATGTGCTTTAATTTCTCACTATTTTCTCTTTTTGCCAGAAGCTGAGTCTGTGTAATAGCAAGCTTTGCTTTTCAGTCTCTGCAACAAAACTCTGACTGCCAAAACAAAGGGGTTTAGCCTTTCGGAGACACCCAAAACCCTTTCTTTTGCTACCGGTTACCTGTTTTGAGTCGACCTCTACGTTCCACAATTGCAATTTAAAAAATATTATTTAATTAACGTCCTTCGTTTGTATTCACAGTAACTCCCATTTGTATGCATACAATTCACTCAGTCTGTGGTCTATAGCTGGCAAATAGCACCACTTAACAGCTGTTAAATAGGGTAATCACCTGTTGTTATCCACAGGTAGCTTTAATTCAAATGCTAATTGCTCTCAGTGCTCTACTTACAAACCTGCCCCGGTGTCAGCTGCAGCCTGTGCCTCACCAGATGGATGGGAGCCTCGGATGGATCTCCCTGTCCCTCTGCAGGAAAAAGGTCTGAGTTATAAAAAACCCTGCTAACCTACAGTGCCATGAACAAAAAAATAAAAAAAGGACTAAAGTTAAACAGTGAAGGTCTTTCAGAGAGCAAGGATTGCAGCAAAAAGCAATGGATAGGGGAGATGAAGAAAAGGAGTGTAAACAGGACATCAAATGTATGGGCTGGTGCTTCAGCCTACTTACAAGCACAACGAGGTAATATTCACCACTGTTAAATTCAGTTTGATAAAATTCAGAAACAGCTATTGCAGAGGTATATTAGCCTAAAGTGATAGGAAATGAGAGCTAAACTACTTGGACAGGTCAGGTATTGGTAAAAATCCCACTGGAAAAATAAAATTTCTAGTCTGATACAGGTAAATTCCTTTTTTTTTTTTTCCCATGGACATAATTCTCCACGAAAAAGATTTTATGATTTTTCTCCCTTCAATAGAAATGCCTTAAAACTACACTGTACAACTACTTACTCCTAACAGCAAGAGGCTTCATATTATTTTTTTTCTAAAAGATCTCTAATTCACCCAAGCTCTCTGGAGGCACAGTTTCATGTTGTGCCTAATTTCATCAAACTGTGCATTGCTGCCAAAAGTGATGGTTTAATTCTGTCTCTTTTCCCCTCTTAACACCACTGACGTGTTCCTTACCCTTTCCTCTTATTAGATTTAGTCATTCCCTCTGTTTCTGGAATATGACTCACTGATCCAAAGGGAAAGTGATTTATTTGGAGGGGACGTGTACGTGTGAGAGCCCCCAGTCAGACAGGACTAAAGCTGCTGTGGAACAGTGCCCTGAACTGTCCTGTGTTCCTGGCTGCACATCTGCAGGTTTTATTTCAGCTCCCCCGACTGCAAAAGGACCATTCATTCCCCAGCGCCGTCGGATTTTCAGGCTGCACTGGATGATTTCCCTGCCCTGCTCTCCAAAGGGCTGGGGTTTTTTATAGGTGAACAAAGCCATCCATCAATAGCTCAAGAACAGAACCTCCTTGCTCAGATTCTACCCTTTGAACTGCTCAACTCAGATTCTGCTGGGTGCCAAGAACCCAACCCAAAGAGCCCTCAACTCTGGAGGATATCTGTCTTTCCTCTGGGCAAAGTGGTGGCCTCAGAAAATGACTGCTAGCACAAACCTCCTATAAATCGGAGATAAACATCATCACAGGGGAAACCTGGCTCTGAGAAGGGAATCAGCTCCTGTAAAAGTCACACATGAGGTAGATCTGCAGCAAGAACTGGCACAGGTTTCAGTTTTGCTCTGAGCTCACTGTACTGGTTGGAGCTCTGGCTTTGAAGAAAGGAACTGCTCAAAATTTCCAAACACAAACATTAAATTACAAAACATGTATTATTTCCCCAGTTCTTGGACATCTTGTACTTATGATGAGCATAGGAAGGGATGAAAACCTATTAAACCCGGATCACTTTATCTCTTGGTGTCCTGCTTTATGGACGTAATTGAAATGAACATCCTGCAGCAGCCACCACTTATGTGTGAATGTTCATTTTAGTAAAGTCAATTATTTCAATCATCAAGAGGAAAGAACTGCTTGTTTGACAGTTATGACTCATTAGCATACATTTCATTTTGATGAGCATTTTTTAAATTTTGTTTTGCATATTTTGCTTACAGGAAGGGAGTAAAAATATTTGTAAAAGGATGCAGAGTTCATGCTTTGCTAGACTTTCATAATCTCTCAATGAAAAGCCGTAGGTAGACCTGCTTTGCTTGTTTGAAAATTATATTTTGTCTGATTTTCTTTTGGACTGTGAATAGAAAAACAAAGCACAAAAATATAGTTGTGAAGTTGAGAAGAAAAAACTCATATGTAAAACTCTATGTTTAGTATAAAAATACACTTTTATATTTATTCAATCATGCATGAAAAAAGAAAACAAACCAAAAAAGCCAAGTAAAAATTTGAATGCTGCTCTTTCTCTATTTAAGTCAATCAATTCACACTTTCATTTACTTTAAATGAGAAATTGAAAAACAGTTGGTCAAATTATTTCTTTCATTTAACACTGACTATATGAAAAAAAAGGAAATAATTCAAACAAGTTAAAGAGGGCTTTTTTGGTCACTTCTCAAGGAAAAAACCCACATAAATTAATAATTAACCTAATTTTCTTCCATTCCAGAGATCATAGGTCAAGGTATCATTAAGCACATTTCATCCTGAAACAACAGAATTACACAGTTTACTCTTTTGTCAGCTATACCAAAAGATTAAAGTATGGTGTGAGGATATGCAGCAGTGGGAAAACTTAACCCTCTGGGACTGAGCCACAGCTTCCAGTTGATTCCTGAAGTCATAACTCTTTTTATTCTGAGTCACAAAAGGTCACTGCTATCTCTTGTGCTACTGCTCAAATTAGGAGCCTTACTCATCTCCTTTTTCTCCCACAGTTTAAGTTTCATGACTATGACAAGCACCCACAATAATTCATTCAGGACAGCAGCTCACCTGGAGAACCCAATCTATCTGAATGTTTACTGCCAGTCATTTTAATTCCAGTAAGCTGTGTCATGTACAATAAATGACATAACAATTAAGCAACTGAGACAATATTTGATACAACCAAACCTATATTTTGTTTCCCTAGAGGTATATAAAGGAAAGGGCACCAAATTAACAAAAACTGAGAGAGGAAAGACCAGAAATTGTGGTTTCAAATCTGGCTTCTCTCAGATTCTCTCTGTGATGCTACTGTTGTTGGAATGGCAATTTTTCACCCACCAGGTTCAAGGTAATTCTGGAAAGACCTGTGGAGTGTAGAGTGTGAAGCCACCTTTAAACAGGGAAGAAGACTCCCACTTCACCTCAGACAGGGCTGATGTGGCAAGGAGGTCCTGGGCACAGGTGTTGGGTCAAGCTGTTATTCCTTTTCTATTTATCTATATATTTGCAGAGTGAAGATGAAAGATGAATTGAATACATAAATAGGCAGGTTAAACTGTTGAAAGCTGTGTAGTGATATTCCCTGTCACCAACAAGGTGATGGAAGGTGGTACAAACCATTGTAAGAAGAAGGAGGAAGACCCAACACCCTAAATCTCCTAACAGGCTAGAAATTGTCTCTGCTTTGGAAGGTCACTCTTCTCCAACCCTCTTCTTCATAACTTTTGGTAAACATACACTGAGTTGCATAAATCCTGGGGATTTTTGGCAAGAGAGAAACAAAAGCCTAGCAATGGCTTTTCCTCATATAACAGCTCCTGAATAGAGCTGTACCCCTCTTCCTCAAGACAGTACCTAATCTCACAGGTAACTTTTAATATTGATGTTCACAGGTCAATGAGTCTCCTTTAGCAATTCATAATGAATTAAGACAGCATCAGAGATCTCCAGGTCTGTGCCACAAGGGAGGCAGGAATGTGCATGTGAAGCAGGTCAGGAATCACTCCCCATTCCAGGATGGAGCAGTGCCTGTGCCTGAGCCCACGAGTGACCGAGGACACAGGACAGCAGCCAGCAGCTGGTCACCAACCCTGCCAGCGGCCTGGGCTGGGCTGGGGCGTGTCACAAAGCCCTTCCTGAACCAAGCAGTCTCAACAAGTCCCTGCAGCCTTGCTCAAGGGCTGCAGGATTCCAACAGCTGCTGCAGGGATAATTCACTCAGGGTAAAGCTGCGGGCCACTTTCGAGGGCACTCAGAGCCCTGCTGCCTCTCCAAACACTGTCCTGCAGCTATAATCTGAATCACAACCAGTTGCTAAATTTGGGTTAAATTGTTTCAGTCATTAAACCTTTGCAGCAATTTCCAAAGCCCAGAGTGGCTGGTCTAAGCACTCTTTGTAATCATGCTGTCAAGCAAAACTTCAAAACTATCACACTCCAAGGAGTGAATTATGTTTAGGGGCTGGAATAAACTGGGGAGGGGAGGAATTTTTTCCTTTAAATGACAGATTTTAACCTCAATTATTAATCTTCAAACATGAACAAACACTTCTAGCCCCTGAATCAACTGAGAATTTATTAACTGTCAGGGCATACCTAATACATTTTACTGAGAGCAATTGCTGGTAAGTGCTCATGCAGTAAGACATGAGGGGACGTGAATCTGGGCATGTCTGTCAAACTTCCTGGCAAATGACATAGGAAGAAATCACATTTTAATCTACAGGCACAGGATCTTTGGAGTATAAAAATAAAAATCAGATCTTGAGAAGTTTTGTGGTTCTGTTTTTCTTTTTTAAAAAGAGGGGTTTTTCCTTTCTTCAAAATTGTGTAACTTTTCCAAGTCAGATTTCCCTTGAGTTTTACCTCTTTCCAAACGTGCAGCTCCACAGCCTGAGACAGCATAAAGAGTTACCTGGCAGCATGACTACAGTTTTGTTTAGTATTGTTTACAATTTTCTAAGCAGATTCTATGGTTTTTATCATAAAATATATAGAAATTCCAACCTGGGCATTTAAAATGTAGAGAGGATGGATCAACAGGGAATATTCCTTCCAGGATTAGATCATTGGGGTAGAAGGAGTCCTTTTTGTGCTGTAAAATGGAAGGGGAAAAAAAACAGAATGATGTGGAACTTAGCAAAACTATGTGGACTTCACCTGTAAAAATTACTTACTTAGGAAGAAATTTAATTCCAGAGCTGGGGTCAGGCAAATGAAGTCTCTCACACCACGTGCCTCCTCTTCCGTGGCAGGGAACCCCAATTCTGACACCACCAGATAATCTAAATTTGTTAGGCTGCATTGACCACGGTGCAATATCTCATGTGAGGGAAAACTGCCCCAATGCCAACATTTAACATTGTCCATTGCCCCATCACATCTGTATTGTGCTCTGCTGTCCTTGTAACAGCCTGGGAATGATGCATCAACAAGAATCCATGTAAAAATTCATCTTCTAAATGAAATAGTTACTGTAAAAGGTTAGAAATTCAAAAGTTTCTGGTTTCTTTATAACAAACTGGAGCTAAACACATTATTTCTCTACAACATATTTCTTACATTTTAAGATTAGCTGAAGCATTTTCCCACTCAGCCACAAAAAGTTACAGTTTTTAAGAGATATTTAGTTTTAATATATTAATTACCATAACTTCTTCTAAATTCTGGCATGAATTTAAAGTCTGATCCACAGTCATTATGATACTTCAGTTAATTTTTCCATGAATTAATGTGTGGTACTTCCTGATTCATCAATAGCAAAACTTCATTTCCTTTAAGTAGCATTTCTTTCTATTCCTCAGGAAAAGTTCTGAACATACTGAAGTTAAAATACTGATAGAAATTAAATTATCCTGTGAATAAAATCAATATTGCTTTTCTCTAAGGAGGAATAAGCTGCATATTAAACTTTAATCACCTGATAAATATATAAGAGATAAATAAAGAAAAACGCAAGTCAAAAATGAGATCTTTTTTCCAGCAGTAGGGACTTGATTAAATAAGTCAAGAAGTCATGAAAAATAATTACTGCTTCTCTATTTGTCATAACCACTTTTAAATGGGAATTTGTTGCCTGGTTTCCTTCAGTTACAAGAAAATGAAACACAAAGAGTATTTGAATTTTTTTTTTTTTACATTAGTCAAAAGAAAAACACTGAAATAGAAGGCTGTAAAAGATTTTGAAATAAAATCAATGAGCTATAGGCTCTCTCATACTTTTCTTACAAAAGATAATTCTCATAAAAACTCATTGGAATAAAGCAGAAACTGGGTTAGAAGTCAAGGGAAAAAAATATAGCCCCAATATAAATACTGTCATAAGAATATGGTACATTTGTGTCAATGTCTGTCTTTATTAAACACTTTGCTACAGATATAAATTGTCAGAAAATTATGAAATGTCACGTTCTTTCCTTTATAAAACAATCTGGTAATAGATTCAGATATTAACTTACTATAATATATTATTTTAATGATTCTTTTTCCTAGGTTCAATCTGGCTCGTGTGGGAAAGACAAATCTCTTGTGCCTCAGTCCTGCTCATTAGAATTTAATCTAAGGGAAAGGGCTCAAATGAGTTTCTTTTAAGTGAATGCATATTTGTGGAATAAAATTCAAAAGCCATGTATCCCTCACACTTGGAGATGAGGGAAGTGCCCACCTGCACTTATCCATTTATATTTTTAAAATGGTAATATTCTGACACTTCAGGCTCCAGGCTTAAAGGGTACCAGGGCTCAGATCTTGCTGCTCTTCAGTCTCCAATAAAGCAACTTGAAATGCTTTGTTTGAAAACTTCCTGCATAAAAAATATCTGTGAGCCACAGTGTAAATGTTGTTAATTTTTTTCAAAAAGAACATTTGAAATGAAAGCCATTGCTTCAAAATGTAAATTCAAAGTAGACACACTAGCTTTAAATAACAAGTTAGCTCCCACTGAAATTTTGTTCTGATATTACCAACAATTTTTTCCTATGTCTTTTTAATATTTAAAAACTTTTGTGTTCTAGGAAAACTAATTTCAAGATGTCAGCAACTCCTACAGTAGAAAAATTTCTGTTCCTAAAGAAAGTTGAAATCTTTCAATGCATTGTGCAGTGAAATCAGCAGGATTCCAGGTTATATTTCACAATCATCCGAAAAGTGGCTGTAAGAACAGAACAAAACACATGAATGTGATCTGCATGTGCTCAGAGGTAACAGGACACCATAAAACTGACTGCAGTTCCCTAAAACACCTTCCAAAACCTTATGGAGCAGTACTTGAGGCTCATCTGCACAAATGTTTCTTTTTTTTTAACCAGAAATAGGCCTTAAATTTAGGTCGGAATAACCATGTTCTAATTGAATTAAAGGCCACTTTATTCTCTATGTGGAGTCTTTCAAAACACTGAATGCTAACTGGCTCCACTCTCCAAGAACCCAAATAGCTCAATTTTACCCTTCTCTAGGGGAGACTTAAGGACAGGCAATAGTGCAAAGAACAGGTAATTGCTGAACTTGATTGTGCTTTGAGTTTAGCCCTCCTTATATAGTTGAAATTCCACACTCAGCCGAAAAATGGTTCTGTGAAATGCACTAAAAATGACTAAACAGATATTTAGCTGGCCAGGATTTTAAAAGAATTATGTCAGTTCACTACTGTAAAGTCCCATTACTATCATGGAAGCCCTTGACAGATTGCCCTCAGCAGTGTTTAACAAGGAACGAGTCAGAAATCAATGATAGCACAAAAAAAAAGTTGAGGCAATTTATGTAACAATACTGAGAAATGCCATATAACGAATGTAAGGGCTATAAGTCATCATTTACTAAATGCAGCAAAAGAGACATTGGGTGTTGCTTTTTTCATATGCAGAAATCACACTGGAATAGTGGGAGCCATTTATACACCTTCAGAGTACAAAAGTTTAAGGTCACTAGCTTTTTCTTTGTAGCAATCTTCTGTTAAGTCTAAATGAGGATTTGTAATTGTAAGCTTGGATAAAGTCAACATTTACCATTAAGATTACAGAGAGCTACTGCTGTATTTTGGATTAGGCTGTCATGCAAGCTATGTCAAAGCAGGTTTTTCAGAACTATGATTATCACCTAGACTTATCTGGACTTATCACCCCTGCACAATTAAGATTTAAAAGCCAAATCACAAAAGCCAGGACGAAGGAGCTGAAAACAGCCCCAAAAGGTTTCCGATAGCTAATCCTTTGTGTTGCTCTCAAATGCCTGCTATCACTTTATGCCTTTCCACATCTGAATGCAGTGAGGAAATGTAACTCAGTGCCACGCATAGTGAGGATCTGCAGTGCACAGAGCACAGCCTGCCTGAATGCTGCTCCTTTTGTCCCATCCCTTTGTCTGAGGAGTCAGCTCCCTCAGCTGGCATGAAGAACTCCAGAGAGCACAACCCATTTCATGCAGAGAGGCCGGGAGGTCAGGGGGTTAACATCTGCTATAAATACCACAGGACTTCTTGGCCTGAATTGCAGAATGAGATTGCTTGATGTTTCCACACTGCACGGGCTGTGTCACCCTCTGCCTTCCTGCACGACACAACTCAGAGCAGAGGGTCAGGTACATAAAAGGAATAATGCACTCGGATTTTCTCACAGAAACACACTGTGGAAGCCTGCACATACAAGTAACAAGTATTCCAAACCACCAGAATCTTAAAGCACACCGAGTTCCAATTTTTATTCAGCTCTTCAGTCGGGTCTGAACTGTACACTAAGATGGAGATTTTATTAAGGTGTATATATATCTATAGATATAATCTAAAGCAACAGACTGCAACAAAGTGCACCAAAAGATCAATTTTCGATTTGGGTATTGAGGTCACAGCCTGCTCCTGTTTCCATTAAAGGATGTTTTTTTTTACTGAGTTCAATGGAGCAAGGGGAGGCTGAACACTTCCTGCTAAATGGATGTTCACGGGGCAGCCTTGGCGGTGCTTTGAAGAGTTTCTGGAGAGTGGCAGATCGCTGAAAGGCTCTGACCTCCCCCGCAAGCTGGAGGGACAGCACAGCAACACTTGAAAGCCTTTTCATGTGCTTTTCTCACATATTTGGTAAATGCAATATAGGAAGCCCTCTTTAATACTCCCCTTACACGGGTTTTTATTCAGTGTTCATCTAAACAGAAAAGGAGAGATGCTTACTGGAAATAGTTGAAGGCTGGTTTAAACTATTCTCATTAATCACTAGCTGCCTATCCACCAACTTTGAAAATAAAAGATAAAAAAAGAGAAAGTTGCAACACTGAATTTAGAAGGACAAGGAATAGTAAATACAACAGATAATCCCTGGTGTTCAAGAACAGGCTGGGCATTAGAATGAGATTATCTACAAGGTCCCTTCCAATACAAACCTTTCTATGATTCTGTGATTCTATGACAATGATACTCCTGAAGAGAAAATCAGAACCAGACAAGATCATCTAGAGCAGCGTGAAGACAGACTGTGTAATATCAGTTAACTTAAGGTCAGACTTTGGTCTCACAATGATATATCATTTTAAATAATCTCAGTTGCACATTATAGCCTCAGAATTATAGTTATACAGAGCTAGTGAAAAGCTGAAAAAGATTGTTGTTGCTAAAGGAGAAATTAAATTGCACCTAAGACTATTAATAACACATCACATGTTCAGTGTCTACATTATTTTAGTTATAAAAGCATCCTCCTCCACCTAAGGCATTAGCATTTGTGATATAATGCTGCCTTTTTCTGGTGGGTATGGTGGATTTTTAAAAAGATTGCATCTAATGGGTGAACACAGAGTAAAGTGTACCACAAGTATGAGAGATGCCAACCCTGTGTGCCACCCACCCATTCTGGGATCTCTCACCACACCTGCACAGTACCTGCACCGTCCAAAAAATGAGACCTCACTTTCAAAACATTGAAAGAGATTGGGATATGAGGAGAGGCAACATAGCAAGTTATATTGTCATGTAGAATTAAATTCAGGGACCATTTTGAAAGAGTCTACCAATTCCACAGAATGTCCTCAAAAAAAAATGAGACGATAATCACAAACTGCAACAACATTTACAAATGCAAGTCTTTCTTTTTGTATAAGCCTATATAAACATTAATATACATACTAATAACATACACTAATTTATACACCATAACATGAGAATTATCCAAGTCCAAGAGATATAAATTATTCGTGTATGCACCAATAAGAGTGTGTGCTTTCTGAAGCCAGACTCTTTTGTGAATTGCTAATCCACTAAATCATTTTATACATGCCACAATAGCAATTTCCCAATTATTCTAGGCAGCTTGTTAACTGTAAGAGGTGTGAATGAATTTTAAATAAAGTCTAGGTCCTCACTTTGGAGCCACTGATATTAAATAGTATTAAATGTTTCATTCCACATGCTGAAGGAGCAAAAAGGAAGGTTTGTAGGAAGATAAATATCTATCAAAATGATCTTTTAATTCTACTAGGAACTCATTGTATTACTTTTGTTATGAAGAGCTATCCAGAGCAGTAGGTAGAATTCTTAAACCTTATGCATAGAGAAATAAATTCTGAACAACCATGCTAGAACCAGCAAATGAAATATGGTCTGGATGAATATCTGAAGGGGAGTTTCCCAACCCAGCTTTTCCCTCTTTAATAGTGTCATTCAGCTTATTTTCCTCAGATTCCTATTGTCATCTACTTTTATAGAAATACGCATTAGAATTCCACAGATAAACTGGACCCCTTTCTGTAATTCATCAAAGAGATGAAGGCTCTACTTTTAATGTTAAGACTCTTGGGAGATTGCAGTGAAAAGCATTTCATCATAATTTCTAACAAAAAATTTCTTTGAAGTACAGTGAGTAAATATTTAGGCAGCTCAGTGGATAGGATTGTAGTTTCATTCCTTCATATTTCCTAACATGAGTCCTTACCAATATAATTTTCAGTTCAAATTGACTTGTAGAATCTACAAATGCTTTATGTTAGTTAACTTGTAAAAACATTTTTTTTCTATTTGAGCACATAATAACTGTTATTAGATCAGAGCTATGTCACGAACTTAATTTGATATTTTTAGAGGGAAGACAGACAACTTTATAAGGACCTCTGAAAAATGAAAATTCTGCTTTAATAGAGGACTGTAGAATTTGATGTAGTATTTTAATAAAGACTGGTATTGTGGCAGCTAAGGGACAAAATCATTAAGGGAGAAAATCTTTAAGCCATGACTCTGTTGGTATGCAGAATTTCTGAGAGCGACAAAACCCAACGACAACAAATAAAACCAACCCAGAGCAAACTTTTCACTCTTTGGTTGGATTACTCTGCTGTAACAGTGCTGAGGGTCAGGGTTGAGAGGGAAAACTCCTGTGTGTGATCCACACCCTGCTCCCCACTCGACTCTCCCAGTGCTTTCTCCCAGTTCAATTACTCAGCACTGCCGTGACTGTCCTGGGCTCTCACCTGCAAAACTGGGTGTGACAAAGAGCATCTTGAATTTACTGCTGTGGAACCAACTGAAATATGAAGCTAAGGCTCCTCTGGACCACCAGCTGTGATTCAGCCTAACTTTGCTTTCAGCAGTTTCACTTTTTACAAAATGTAATTATAGGAAAAAAGAAAGAATGAAGATAAATATTGATTAAAAAAAAATCATACGAGAACATTTTTGTCTAGGAAAGATCGAAGAAAAAGTAACAATGTTTGAAGGTAATAAAAAAGTTGCAGATATAAATTAGAAGAAAATATCAACTTTCTTCATAGTAGCATATGAACAAGACCAAAAAAAGCCCAGAAAAATTGAGTGACAGTTCAACTGCTCTGAGACACAATCCCATAGCTGAAAACAAAGTTTTAATTTTTTATGATTTTTACTTTTTAGTCACATTTAGTCATTTTGAATTAATGAAACAAGTAATGATCTTAAGCTACACAGGAAACTGAATATACTCAGTAAAATTAGAAGCAAGCTTGAAGCATCCTCTTTGCCTGAGGCAACAGAAATGATGGATGATAGTCTGAGGAATACTTTTTGCATTCTGGACTACTGAATAAGTAATCTCATTAATCTTTTTGCAGCTTTTACCTTTTACTTCTGGAGCTGTAGCTACATAAAACCTGAGAATTTTTGGATGTTTTTTCCTTGAATTTTTGATATTGACTAGCACCAGTTGGATGCAACAGGAGTTAAGACAATTGCAAAGGGTCTGTGCAATGTTAGTTTGCTACTTCAACAAACATTTTTAGTGCACAGTAAGAGGATAACAACACAGTACTTAACACAAATAAAATCTAAACTATAGAGAAAACCTTTGAGATGGAACACTTCCAGTTCTGGGTTGAGCTTTAATAAAAATTCTGAAGTCAGCAAACCAACCAAAACCATCTGGCATGATAGAACAAAGCAGGAAACAGGGTGGGGTGAATGGTGGAATTCAGCTTTTATCCACATTTTGTGGAATCAAGACTGGGCAGGCCAAGGCGACCAATACTTCTGGTGAGCACTTGTATTCTGAAATTTAATATTTCTAGAAATAAGGAGAACTCAATCTTGAAGTCAACCAGAGAAAAACCCTTGGTTGCACCATTCAAGCCACAACTAAATTCCACTTCTGAAAGTGGGGTACAGTTTCCCTGCACAAATAAACTCACAAGCTATGAATCTTCACAATAATTTATATTTCAAAACACACACCAAATCTGATAGACTTGAATAACTTCACCAAACAGGCTCAGCCAAGATATCAAATGGTTCCTTTTAATTAGGAAGGAGGGAAATGCCAACAGCACCTTGAAGTACAATAGAAGCCTCACCATGAAGATATATTATTGGGGGCTTTTGGCAGCAGCAGTGATGGGCTGCACAGAAGCCCATAGATTTTTTACATTCACAGTCCCAGCTGCCTACCTGTACAGTAATCACAGCAGATGGATAATGTGCTGTGTTCGGGGTTTTTAATAAACATGTCAAACATTTAACATCCTGTTCACAGATGTACTATAATAAAATGTCTTTGCTGTGATTTGAAGTTATGCCGCCTCAAAAAAAACAGTTTTTGCTTTAGAGAAAGAATTCTACTGCTGCACACACACCTTAGATGTGACTTATCTTTACACTTTGCCTACGTAAGTCTAAAGGAAGAATTTCAACCCCGAGACTTCAGCCATAATATGATGATAAGCATTGTGAGATCCTGTGTGATTGAAGGCATTTTGCCTTAGAATTTCCATTTTTCACATGCATCTTTGAAAACCTTACGGAACTTTTACTAGATTCTTTATCCTTCTACTGCTCACATAGAAAACTGTTTTGGGATTCATTGAGTTTCAACAGTGTTCTTCTCATCACACACACACTGTGAGCAGCCCTCTAAATGTGAGAAAACAAGAGCAGAGGAAAATATTCTGAACAAATCAAGTCTGAGGCAAATACTCAAGTTTGAGGCAAAAATTGAGGGTGGTGAAGCACTGGAACAGGTGGCCCAGAGCAATTGTGGATGCCTCATCCGTGGAATGGTGGTCTGCTGGAAGACATCCCTGCCCACAGCGTGAGGGTTTGGAATGAGCTGATGTTTATGTTCCCTTTCAATCCAGATCATTCTGCATCCCATTATTTAATCCAGAGTTAAGTGGAAGGGTAAAATTAAATCCTACAAACTTTTTTATCTCAAAATTCAATATGTCTTTTTACTCTTTGTAAACTCAGAACAGATTTTGCACAAATCCCGTGAGGATGTGAGCTGAGGGCTTGGCCAACGAAACAGCACAAACTCTCAAAAGCATGAGGGCACTAAGGGCCCCTGACACACACATATGCAAAGGCTCTAAAACAGCTATTTAGGGCTCCTGCTTCCCTTTTGGCAGCACTGACAGCGGAGAGACAAACTCTCTAAAGCCAGCTGTTTCCAGCACATTTCATCAGAAGCACAAGTTTCCTTAGCAACGTGCCCCAAAACATCCAGGAGTCCTTCACTCCGTGTCCTTGGTAGAGCACTTGGTGACATGGAAGTACAGAGGCCATCAGACACTCATGTCCCTTCATGGAGGTTTTGAGGTTCTTTCCTATATACAAAATAATTGGTTTTTTAGCTAAATGAGAAATAGGTGCTCAAAAGTAATTCAGCACAATATTTCAGATTTTCTGTCATCTTTCTGGAGAAAAAAGTGATTAAAGAGTGCAAGTCATGGTCACAGGTCCCAAAAATCTCTCAGCATTAACCACTGTTCAGAAAGCCAAAGTAATTCAGGCCACCTGCATAATGAAGTAATACACCCATGATTAAAAAAACCCTAAATTTAAAGAAAGGCGCAGCTACAGCAGACTCTTTAAAGTCAGTGACTCATTGAATTTAACAGGCACTTTTGCCTCAGAGCTGTCTTTGATAAACAGATATTCTTGCCTTCCCTGATGGCTGATACATGCCCAGGTTTAGGGTGAAATGTGCAATATGTATGTATGCACATAATTAAATAGAATGTAATACTTCTGCTGCTCATACTCCCGGGCATGCCACCAATAATATATAATTTCAAACCTAAATATGACAGGTTGAGGAATAGATATATATTGGGCCAAATGGTAGAAATACCTCTGCAGAAAATTATTTGAGTCGTGACTAACTGTCAGAACACAACAAAAATATCCCATGGATCCCAATCCATATGCACATTTTCTTTTTTTTCTTCAAACAGAGTTGTTGGAGCACAGTGATGACCAATGTTACTTGCTCTAATGGCTTACAGATTCTCCTCAAGTGCAGATAATTTCCCTGCCCTTCCACAGAAGACTGCTCTATTAAAGCAAGTACCAATGTCTTGTTTGAAAATATTACAGCATTTGGGAGGACAGCAGAGCATTTGTCAGACATGAAGAAATAAGGAATTTTGAGAAAAATGAAGGATTTTTCTGTTCACTCCCATTTTGCAAACCCTTTGGGTGCTGATGCATGACATTTTAAGAGGAGTTGTTGATGATCTGTTGCAGATGAGCATTTGTGGGTAAACCTGCAGCCCTCAGCTCTGAAAGCACAGGCAGGTGAAGATCCAGAGCGTGTCTGCCTCACCAGGGACCCCAGGAAAGGACAGAAGGAGGGTCACCCACAAACCTGCCCTTTAAGTTAGCAAGGCACTTCAGTCCTGAGGTTATTCTTATTTCTCATCATTAATTGTGGCAGTGCCTGATGGCAGGAAAAAGAATACAGGAAAGAAGTCTTTCTAGGTACATATATTTGCTTTGGGTTTTTTCCCACACAAGTGTTTCATTCCTCTGCTGGGTATGTGAGGAGAAAATCCCAAATTTACCTTGCATGTAAATCCACATGTAAACTGATCCTCAACTGAATCTAAAAAAGAGTGGATTTTGTGGAGTAAGAGAAGCTGCAAAGAACTGAAATCTTCATCATCAGCTCATTAATACTACTATTTATTTTAAGGCCTTGTCTACTGAGCAGATTTACAGTGAGAATCTCGACTTCCACTAGAGAAAAAAGTATTTCTACATTCTGCAAACGACATGAAAACTTTGAAAATTACCCCACGTAACTCAAAAACTCAGAAAGAATTCAGGAGACAAATGAAAATAACACAGATTTGAACACACACAATGATCCTGAAACCCAGCTGCATAATTTTATCATATGGAGAGCTGATAACACAGAGGAAGGAGTTCTCATACCTTTTGAGTAAAGCACAGTTTGTCCATGCAGGAGTTCTACAAATATAAATATTTTATCTGCTCCCCTTGTGATAGGAATATCAGCTTGTAGTTAGGCAACACAGACAACTTCAGCACTCATTCCCAGAGCTTTGTATTTATATATGGGTTAACTTACACTCTGGTCAAGGCTCTCTCAAGGATTTTTCTCTTATTTGACATCTCTTATTCCAGAGTTTACCAGAAAAACTGGTGTGAAGACTGTGCTGCTTGCTCTTAACATGGTGTTTCCCACTGAAGCAGGACATAGATATAGAAAAATGAAATATTTCAGGGGGAAAATAGACTGGAAACATCCTTATGTTCATATCTCAGTAGAGCTTAATCTCTTTCTAAAAGTAGAGATTTGTTACAATCTGGCTTTTTCTTCATTTCAGTGAGTTCAATCTCACCCTGATTCACTTGCCAGCTGAATTAACTAGCCAGCATAGAGCTGCTGAAGTTATTTTATCTAATTCCAATAGAACTATTTAAACAAAAAAAGTAAAAGGAGAGGTGCTAGGAAGTATTTAAGGTTCATAATTAAAAGTAAGAGCAGAAGGAAAATGTTCAGTGATTAAAATGAGAATGCTCCATTCACCTCTACTCTTCAAACCTCTATCATCATCACATTATATTAATTAACAGTTTCATTTCAAGCCAAGGACCAATAAAAGCCATACTTCAGTTGACATTGTGATGTTCTTCTCATTGTTCACATAGAAATCTTGTTTATTTGGTTTTAAGAAACTATCTATTGATCATTTCTATCTTCATAGTCCCTCTCAACAATGTCTTTTGTTATGCTCTCTAGAAAATGCAATAGTGTCACACCAAATGACTTAATTTCACACCCCCTAGATAGAATGGACTTAATTCTGCTTTCATTACCAGTAAGTCAAAGCTATTTTATTGCACAGTTGGAGCTCAGGCTTCATCCTGTAATACTTTCTGTCCCTGAAGAAAGAATGATAAAGTATTCCAGAGATCACTGGTTGTACTTCAGGTTAGATTAAGAAATAATGTGCAAATCACTGGGAGATTTATCTGCTTTTGCCACTGGAGGACAGCCACTGATTCTGTATTGTCATTGCAAGCTGCAGATCCAAATTAGTCCCGTTTGACTGGATCAAATTTTTAACTGAATGCAAGACAAGAAAAAGTCCTTGGAAAAGCACATTTCTTGGTTTCAAAGCCTTTCTGCTGGATCTCAGACAGCTTCTCTCATTTACCTGGCTTGCTTTCCACGCAGCTTTGCCATAGATGGTGCCTTACAGCTAGAATCTGGATAAATATCAAGTAAAACTGAAATGTGTAATGGCAGGAAAGGCTACTCTTCAAACCACAGTTTTTCAGATCTTGACACAGCCAGCAGTTCAGTAAATTGATTATCTGGTGCTTCATCACCAAGGCACCAAAGTCAAGGTGTCAAGGTGCCAAACACCCACCTCATTCACTAGGCTTTTGTGCCAGCAGCAGCCCTAACAAGCAGGGCTGGAATAATGGCAAAGGAGGCGGATAAAAGAGGAAAGTTCTGGAGGAAACAGCAGCAGTCACTGCTTCTGAAGCAAATTAGAGGCAATGTATTGGCAAATGAGACTTAACAAGCTTGATTTTTCTTTATGAAACATGAAATGAGCTAAGTGCAGAATTACGGCAAGGCAAGAGTACAGTTGTCAAAATGAACAGGATGAAAAGGAAGAAAATAAAAGACCAAAGCAAAGATTGGAAAATTATGAGAGCAAGCAAAAACAGCTATGAAGAATGAGGTGCAGAAAGCAGACAAGAAGGGGTAATAAGTCAGGCACAGTGTGGGAAGGAGAAGATGGGAGAAGTGACAGAAAGGGAGAGAAGAGGTCTACTCACTGACCCAAAGCCAATTGTTTCAAAGCTGAAAAAGAGCATATAATATATATATGCCCTCCAGAAAACAAAACAAGTGAGGTATCTAGACAAGGGCAGAAATACTTAGGAAGGAAAGTAAAGTGACATGAGGCCTGAAGTTCAAAATAGAAAAGAAAATTGGAATAACTTTTACATTTTAAAATGCCAGTGAGTTACAAGCGGCTAGAAGGTGAAAATCTTGAAAAGAACAAACAAAAAATTTATTCAGATTAATGGAAGACAGAGGCATCAGGTTGCTGTTGCTGCCATTGGCTCAATCAATCCTTGAAGCAGAATGGTCAGAAGCCAGATGGTTCCATCCTGGGAGAAGGCTGTTCTATATTTATGTATTTATCTTAATAGCATATATTCTCTAAACATTATATAAATCTCAGTAAGATAAACATCAATGTGTTCTCTATACTGTTCTGTATCAGCAACCAACATGAAGTCCATGGGGGCTCGTGCTTTTGGAGCAACCAGAAACTCTCTACTAAAACAATCTGATGTGAGAATTTGGATTTTACTACTTCAGAGGCAGATTTGCCTCCAGTAATGTTTTTGGACTTTTGGTTGCTTTTTTTTTGTCTATGCTACATAATTCCTCTCCAGAACTTATGAGTTTAAAAATCTTCAAGACTCATGAAACTACTCCAAGACTCTGCCTATAAATTCACATTGTAATCTCAGTTATTCTTATTCCAGGTTTTAACAGAATAGTACAACAGCACATTAAAATTTTGTAGTGATTTAAATTTGGAATCCAATCTTAAAACTGATATATCAAACACACAGTAGACTTTATGGAGGATACTAATTAGTTCCTAATCATACTCTCAAATTCATTTTTAAATTTTGTGCTTTCACAGTATAGCAAGACATCTTCCTTTCCTTAATGTTCCTGCATACTAAAGGTCAGCAATAAAATTATGGAATTTCAAGTACTGAGGAAATAAGTTTGAAGTATGTAGGTGGAATTTCAGTTACTTGCATGGTATCATGCTGCTTTATTACAAATTCTGCTCTATCTCCTCATTTGTAATTCCCACTGAAACTTCATCTGCTACTATCAAAGCTACTGCCTGCCAAAGGTTTTCCACTGCTGTTCTTCCTTTTTTTTTTTTTCTCTTTTCCCATGCTTGTTAAGTTATCAGCACCCAAATGCACTCAGTTGGGTGAAACACAGAGGGGTCAGCACAGTACAACCTCTTAGGAAATCAAAGTGGGACCAAGATAAGAGAGATCTCAGAACTAATAAATATAAGTTCAGACTGGGTGAAGAATGGCTGAGAGCAGCCCCGAGGAGAATTTGGGGGTGTTGATTGACAAGCAGCTCAACATGACCCAGCAATGTGTGCTCACAGCCCAGAAAGCCAACCCTGTCCTGGGATGCACCGTAAGGAACGTGACCAGCAGGTTGAGGAATGTGATTCTCCCTCTTGATTTTGCTCCTGAGTGGCCCCTCCTGGAGTCCAGTTCTGGGATCTCCAGCACAAGCAGGATACAGACCCGTGGGAGAGAGCCCAGAGGAGGCCACAGAGATGCTCAGAGGGCTGGAGCACCTCTGCCATGGAGACAGGCTGGGAGAGTCAGGGCTGCTCAGCCTGGAGAGAAGGTTCTGAGGAAAGCTTGTATCACCTTCCAGTAGCTGCAGAGGCTCCAAGAGAGCTGGAGAGGGACTTTGGGAAGGGTATGGAGAGATGGGACAAGGGGAATAGCTGTAAACTGGAAGAGGGCAGGATTAGATGGGATATGGGGAAGAAAAGTTTTGCTGTGTGTGGAGGCACAGGCTGACCAGACAATCTGTGGCTGCCTCATCCCTGGAACTGCTCAAGGCCATGTTGGACTGAGCTTGGATAGAGGGATAGAGGAACTCATCCCTGCCCATGACAGGGTGCTGGAACTACATGATCTTTAAGGTCCCTTTCAACCTTAACTATTCCATGAATCCATGATAAGATAATGTAATAACTCTTATGAGGACACGTTGCACTGGGTTAGTTCTCTTTGTGCATTTTATAGAAGCAAAGAAACCCCCACAGACTGGTAGCCATAAATTTTGAAAGATACTGAATTTTAAATAAAATTCATTTCAGGCAGGAACAATTTGTACCCATTAGGCAGATCAGCAAGTTTCTGCTGAAAGCATTACTTTCAGAAGAGATATAGAGAGCTCGGGGTGACTTTCAATTTGTGGAAAATATTTGCATTTCCAACATTTTTCTTTTTGAGTCAGAATGGGCAATTTTTTGAGGTAAAGATATTCTTTCTCAATCCCACGACAGGAAATGATCATAAGTCACTGTAAAATATACAGACACAGACAACAATTATAATCAGCAAATGGGGATCCAGACAGGCTTATTTTTACTCAATTACACAGTTATGGAACTGAAGCACAAAGTTTTGTCAACCAACACCAGGCCACCTCTTTGTGAATTAATTTGTGTGTGAGTTCTAGATGTGGCAGGCACAAATTATGCAAAAGGGTTTGCCATGATAAGAGAAGGATTTGATTACTCATGTTTAACTAAGGATCCCCTGAGCTGTCTTTTGTGTAGGAATGGTTTTAAATATTTGGCAACAGGATGACATGTCCTGCATAATTTAAGCAGCTCCTTTTACTGGGCACACAACATGCACACGCCTGCAATTCATTAGTTCCCATCCACACTTTCCACCAGCATTAAATATACATGGAAGATGAGCTACTGCAATGTCCATCAATCCCTCCTCTCCTTATTACTTACTTTGTCTCTTTATTGTTGACTTGTCTTTTACTCCAGGTAACATGCCAACACTTTTGTTTTGTGCATTTGGGAAGCAGGAGGATTCAAAAGCTCAGTATTTGATCTCTCCCTCCATCTGACTGCCTTCAGTGCTGTCACATCAGTGGGAGCCCAGTTCCTGACTCCAAAGACAGCTTCCATCCCTCTCTGCCTGGCTGCAGCTTATCAGCTTTGTCTGGCCTGAGCTTGTTTTATTTATCGGGAGTCAGGAGGGAGCAGGGAGACGATGGGATGTAAAAGGAGAGGCAGTGAACAGAAAGGCTGTGTATATATTTAACAAAGACATATTCTGTGCAGCCAGACAGGCTCTCCTTGCCTCAAATAGGAGCAGGCAGCTAAAATGCAGAGAAACTTCAGCTGATTAAGTCACTTTAGGCCTTTATGAAAGAGTGATGAATATTACTTTTGACAGGTGCTGAAGGGGTTAGATATAACTGGATGTGTGGAATGCCAGATTCCAACATGTAAACAAGAGGCACTGTTACTGCTGTCTGTCCTCCACAGCTATGATAATTTGCTTTGACCCTACCACCACTCCAAAAAATGGTTATGTAGCTACTACCTAATGACTTCAAGTTATTATCAAGAAAATTTACTTTTTTCCTGTCAGTCTTCCCAGTTTTTTCAAAAGAGTTTTATATCATGTACATCAGAGTATCCTAGTTAGCTGGTTATTATTTCAAAACCACAAAGTTTATTTAGTCAAGTTCTCCCTGACAAAACCCCCAAACCCAAACATTTCTGCAAAAGATGAGAATAAATGAAAGGTGAATCTATAATTAATGTAAATTCCTGTCAAGCATCAAAGACAAGATAAGCAAAAGTATGAGGTATGGAAAGCAAACACCAAGGTTTAGCATCACTGGAGATGTGGAAGTGTCATCAGTGGGAGTTGGTTTTTGTATCAGCCACTGTCTCTACAAGAGAGACGATTTCCTTTCCAACTGCAAATTTGGCACTGCCAAGCTGTCTATAGGTTTGCCTTACAAACACATACAAAATATGCATTAATACCTGCTTTAAGATTAAAGAATGAATTTACAAAGACTTCTTCTTCCCAAAGCACGTTGCACAATGTTGTATATATGTGGCAGCACATAAGAACATATTCTGCAAGAATTAGAAATCAGAGCACAAAGAAAATTAAGCCTATCAATATTTTTTAAATTGTAATTATTAGGAATATTGTCACTGAGTAAAAAAATCCAGTGAGAAAATGACTGAAAAATGTCACAGGAGGATGTGAAAATTGAAAACTGGTTACTACTGTAAAGACTGAAAGTAGTATTTGCCCCACCACGCTTGGCTGGTGAAAGGCTTTGAGTTCAAGCCACCTATTAAAGCAGCAATACTCTGACAGGCCAGGGCCCAAAGAACCCTAGAGAATTGTAACAGTGTCACAGAAACAAAACACGAAAGATCCTGAATTTCCTAACTGTGAGTTTGAGGATATCCCTTCTCTATATTTTATCAGCATCTCCAAAATAATTTAGCTTAAGGCAGTTGAGCTGGAAAATTAGTTTCAGGACAAGATGCTGAAAAAAGAATCCCTAAAAGGTGTCAGGACATGTACAAGTCGATTTAATGGTGCAAGGAGCTTCCGACAAGCCTGTTAAGGTAACAGCAAAAGAGATTTTAAGGTTTCCTTTATCCTGTCCCAGGATTGTATGAAAAGCTCTCACACAAAAGAGCACCACAATGGTGTCAAGAAACTAGAAAGCGATGTTAAATTTTTATGCAATAAAGGTGATTTCTAACAATTCACAAGTCTAATAAAAATAGTTAATAAATTCTAGACATGAGTAAATTATAATAAAATATTTAAGTCTGCACTTTCCAAGATTAACTGTGTAGACTCAACCTCCAAGATCCAAAGTGTGTGTGTGTGCTTCCAGGACAGGATCTAAATTGCCTGAAGGTGGGATCCAGGGAGATTTTAGGAGCACCTGAGACACCTGCATATAGCCAGCAGTGATATCTGCAGGCAGACCTCTGCCCCTCTGGATCAGCAGCAGATCCTGTGATTCAGTGCAGCACAGAAAAAAAGACACATGAATACCTTGAAGTGACTAAATCACATGTGAGTGTCGCTATATTTAGCACTGAGAAACTACTAGGGCAGTAAAAGTTCAAAGTATTACCACAGAGAAAATTGTAATCCCACACCTCCACAGCCATCTGCTGTCCTGCTTTAGTTGAAACACAGCCATGCACTGCCAAAGTGACAGGAAAATGAAATGCTGTGTGCCAGGTAAGTGAAATCTGCGTGCATGATGAACAGAAAGCACAACATATTGCATTCAATGAGGCATAACTGAGTGGGTTTCCTTAGATATACCCATATTGAATCAATTTGTAACCCACAGATCCATTTACAACTCTAAATTTATGCAGCTAATTGTATCGGGCGATGAACTCACAGATAACTTCTGTTGATGAATACAATTAATAAAATGAAGGAAGGAATAATGTAGAGTTGTCATCATTCTTCTATGGTGTATTGCTATTTTTCACCCAGCAACTGACAAAAATAATATATTGTTGTCCTGCATGATTGCATGGAGCAATAAAAATACTGCTTCACATTAGCACTTAACAAAGTACTTATGTGTACTCTAAAGAGTTAGCCAAAGTTAAAGTGTTATTATTTTTATTTTCTTGCATTTTTTTCATTTATTTGCACACACTGTGTGTGTCTGGATGTTTTGTGGGGCTACAAACATTTTGCAATAGTTTTATGCAGCACATAGCTTATGCTACCAAAGACTAAAAAGAATTCTTTGAAATAAATGTCCAGTTCCTGGACAATGGATCAGTGTCAGGGCTCAGCATGGCCAAAAGCAGAACACAGACTCCTCAGAGAAGCCCAAGTGAATATTCTTTGGAAAAGCCTTTTTAAGTATATTGCCCATTCAGGAATTTGAATCAGACACCTCAGCAAATGTGGATCAATTTTTTAACAGGTAGTACAATGGGATCTGCATGTCTAGTATAAAACATCCAAAGCAGCCTATATCTGATATTAAGATGATTAATCAGAGTAATTTCCCCCAAGGTTTTCTAAGGAATTCCTTGTTTTTCATGTGATGCTTTCTACTAGAAGTTGCAAAGAGATGTGTGAGAAACAGATCTTACCTTTGTGGCAAAATCATTCTCATGCTGTCACAGTTTTGCCTTTCCTTTTGGAAATATTTACTCACAATTTACCAAACTTCAACACTGCAAATAACTATTGATAGTCTGGAAAGAGAAAAGTCTTAATTAAGACTGAATATCTAGAAAAACAAGGTCAAAGTCACAAAACCAGGAAAGTAAAACGTTTTGTAAAAATTATTTGCTATGTATCATTTCTACAAAGGATTCCCTTCCCATCTGAACATCAAAGGTACTCAACTCCCAAAGGTGTTTGAGGATATCAGACACCCAGAAAGCTGTGCTGGGAGGAGTTTGAACAGGGAACCCCCAGTGATGGGAGGCTGGTGAAGAACATTTCGTTCTTGCTTGAGACTTCTTGATCTTCTGCCCTTAATTTCCCCTGCTCAGAGGTTTGCTCAGTGCTGCACCTCAGATGAAGTCTGTCTCACACTGTGGCAATATCCAGGGTAAGACAAGCAGCTATTGATGGCTCACACGTCACGGACCTTTCAAAAGTCCTGGCAAACATCATATTTTGAAGAGGTGCAAACTTCTTCAAAGGTAAAGAGAGTTGGATGGGGGCAGAAGTCTGCAGATGTGGAACTTTTAGCTTTGCTGCAGAGGGTGCAAAAAGACTGGAAAATAGAAGTACTGGGCAAATAATATTTTTTTTGACCTCAAGGAAAATATCAGATACTGATACATACTGAAAAGGAGAAAAATCTCCATTATTTAGCTAGAGAAAGCGCTGCTAAACCTATACATGAGGTTATTGTGTATCTTTGTGTAACTACAGAGGAAAAAATAAAATCCTCATGGTACTTCTCTTAACATATGAAAAGCTGAACACTCCCCTGCAGAACTAAGCTGTCAGATTTGAAAATTAAATTTTAACACTACTTGTCCTTCAAGTGTGGACTTCTCATTGCTAATTTTTCCTTAACTGGAAATATGTCCATCATGCTTTTTGGTAGGATGATAATTGCTGGAGGTGGGTGAAAAATGTAAGACTTTTTTCCAAATAATAAGGTATAACCTGAATTCTGCATCCTGTTTTAAGTCCTAAAATCTGTAAGCTCTGTAGTGACAGTGAGCATGCTGATAATAGCAGTGAGATTTCAGAAGCTGCACCAGACTTGTTTTGTCCAGACTTGTCCATTGCATGTAATAAGCTCAGAATACAAAAATCAAGTCATTACTGGAACTCCAGGAGTCAGAAGGACAGTGACAAACTGCTAATTAATTTTTCCTCTGAAAACATGCAGTAATAATTGGATCAGAGAGTGACATATGCAATGAAAAGCAAATGTATCCCTATGAACCTGTTTTGCGTAAGAATTTATATTTTTAAATATATTGATATTGGGGGTTTGGTAGGAGAGGCAGAATAGATCATGGATTCATATCCTTTTATTAGACAAAATACAGGCTATTTTAAAAAACTTGCTTTATCCATTCTCTCACAAGAAAGAATGCTTACTTTTTCAGGCCTATCTGAACTGTATTGAAAGGTGATATTCATGATTGTAAGAGCCATTCCTCTTGGAAAAACACACTACCACTCCAAGCCTCCAAATGAAGGCAACAGAAGGGCAAAAACTAAGTAAGTTGTGGAGATAAAAAGATGGAAAATGAAAAAGAAATCGACCAGAAGAGCCACCAGTATTTGCTTTCTCTACAACAAAGCCTGTTCAATTATTGGGCCTTCTTCAGAAGCAAACTGAAAAAACTTAAAGTACTATCTATTTGTTGGCTATTACAAATGATATTATAGGGTTTATTTCCATAATGTACCACAAGTTTCAGTAAATACAAGATCACCTTGCTTAGATGTAATACATTTAATGAAAATCTAATAAAAATCTTTGGTGGTCTTTTCCTTCGTTTACCCTAGT
Source organism: Thryothorus ludovicianus (assembly GCA_013397245.1). NCBI lineage: Eukaryota > Metazoa > Chordata > Aves > Passeriformes > Certhiidae > Thryothorus > Thryothorus ludovicianus. The sequence goes on along the minus strand of VZTB01012111.1, from coordinate 37,185 downwards.
AAATAAATAAATAAATAATTTAAAAGGAAAAGGAAGTACACCGGCTCAGGGAAATGAAGAAAATCCCACAGAATAAATTTTCAGCTGAAAGTAAAGAGCAAAGTCCTGTCTTTCCCAAATCTACGCTTTTTCAATCAATTGTGTAAGAAGCCTTTGAGATAAACAATGAGTACAATTTCAGGTCTCTTTGTGGTGGAACAAGCCCCATGCTGTTGATGGCCACACATGGGCGATGTCCATCTCCAGTTACCTCCCACATTTCCCACTCCTCTTTCTGCATTTCACTCAGCACCATCCTGCCAAGCTCTTCCACGACAGCTGAGCTCTCGAAGGGTGCTGACACACCTTGCACAAAAAATGCAAAATTCAGCAGCTCCAAGACACCCAGCACACAGCAGTGTCAGCAAACTAAATGTACTGCAGAAGAGTATCATTATTTTCATTGTATCTCCACTGCACACAGCTCAGTGCTGCCTTTTTGTGCTGTTGACCCAGCACAGCCTGATACAGACAGCTTTAGGGAGACCTCATAGCTGTAAGATGAGGTCCTCAATTCCCAGTTTTAGCTATCAACTACTTGATTGACAGGATTGGCTTCTCTAATAGAAATCTATTTGAAATATATGCCCACTATAGCCTTAATCCTTTAGCATTCATTGTAACAGTTATTTGAAGAGCACAGCTCACAGAAATTACAGGCAATTCCCATACTAGCCACCAGTTCATGGCAGCAAATACAAAATAAAAAGGAAAAAAAAACAATCTAACAGTCTCATGACTCAGCACAGGTCACATCTGAACTTGGGGCCATCTGAGCCCTCATGCCATGCCAGGCCACAGCTTCCAGGGCAGGACACAAAGCCACATCCAATACAAACCCCACACAGCTTGCACTATGCTTTTTAATAATGCAGAGCACAGACCTTTGAGGGAAATTATCTCTGATCAGCACAGCAGTTCTGAGCCCCACAGTTCTGTGCATTTGCCACGTGCAAAAATGCATTTGATCTCCAAGGGCAGGAGAAAAGAAAGATCAAAGACAAGCCTCACTACATAGATCCCAGAGGAGAATTTGTCATAATCCCGTGTTCCATCTTTTACCTTGAAGCACAGAGCAAACGAGAAAGGAAAGAAAATGATGTCTTAATACTGTATGCAATTAGCAAACAGAGGGAACTCACCCAATAACTTTTTTCCAGATATTATATAACTTTTTGGAAGATACACTTAACCCTCTCTGCTCCAATCTGCTCATTTCAGACATAATATTTAATTACTTTTTGAAGCCTTGATGGCAATCCATTTTGACAGCTGTGCACCCAGAAGGAGCATTTTCCTCATGTGCATCCATGAAGTCACCACAGAATCCTGAAACCTCTTGCTGGTAATACACCAAGAAGAGCAGAAATATCTGAGGAGTAACAGGATCAGCATTTCTGATACTCTCCTCTCCTTCCCAGACCTCTGCACTAGGTTTTGTAGAGTAAAGAGGGTTGTATTTACCTTTTGTGTGTCTGAATTCCAGTCTGAATAGAGCTGGCTGAAGCACAAGATCAATCACAATTATGATGCCCACACAGTCCAAGCTATGGTCTGAGCTTCAATGCCAAAGAACAATTGCTGACTTGCATCGTATTTCAAAAGAAAGAAAGGAAATTGAGAAAGGGGAGCACAGTACTTGAATTCAAAGAACTCAGATAATTTGTGCACTCTTTATTCCTCTCAAACACCTCTGTCAATACTAGAAATCTTTGAAGAGCTGTATTTTCCATTATAGATCTTTTCACCTGAAAAAAGGCACACAGTACAAGATTACCATTTAAAGGAGCAACGACAAAACCAGTCTGGAACAGTCAAATCATTGCATCTTCTGCAGACATACCTCCAAAATCAACCCACCATAGAAAGCTGCTGAGGTAGCAAAGCATTATTTTTTCCTATTTACAATTGCTTAAGCTTCTAGGATGTTTGAACCTAGAAGGATGCATGCTGAAAAGAGAGATTAGAATCACACTCTGCAATTCAATTTTGGCTGTCTTTCCACCCAAGCAAGACTATTAATTTTATTAAAATGGCAGGTAAAAAGCACAGAAATTCTTTACCTTTCTAATAGGTTAGCCTCAAAAGGGAAAAGATTTGAAAGCACAGTATTATAATGACCAATTACCTGAGGGAACCAATATGAGGGAGATGCTGGAATCAAGTTGCTCATTTAAATAACGAAAGAATAAAAAGTTGCAGGTGTGACACTGAACATGGTCTGGGGTTAATTGGATTGAAGGGAACAGCTTGGGCTCTCCAGTGGGCTGGAGCTGACAGAGACCACAGGCAGCAAAGAGCACAGCCAAAGGAGAGGGGCTCACCAGCAGGACAAAAAAAGTCTAACGTAATGTTTAGGCTGCTGGCAATTTTAGGACAAAAGAATTCAGAGTGAGAAAAAAAAGAATTGGTTCTGGAAATTTTGAGGCCAGAAGACATTGTTTATTTTAAGGCATGGCACTTTATTCCTTAAGAAACAAATTTATTTTGGGTGTGGGTGCATCAGCCATTTGTATTTTCCTCAGTGTTCCTAATAAAAATTCCAAATTGTAAGATTTAAAATAAATTATAATAATTTCAGATTAAAATAACAATTATAAAAGTGAGAAAAATTGATAAATATATATTTACTGGCTACCTCTACACATTTGAACAAAAGTAATATTTCTAATATTACAACTTGACATCACTTTTCCTGGCATCAAGCTCCAGTCAGAAAAATTAGTAACCTTTCAATTTTAACAAAATTGGCTGAAAGGTCACCCTTTCCCCAAACTATGGCTAAATAGATTAAATCTTCTCAGTCTAGTATTACAGCCAGAGCAAAGTGTTTATGATCAATTCAATTAAAATGGTAATTTCAGGGGGACTGGCAGCTCTCCTAGACTGTAAAGAGTTCTAGTTTACTTGAAATCCCACGGCACGAGGTAATAATATGGGATGTTTGCAGTTCTGTCACTGTGGTAATTTTCCGTGATATTGCACTGAAACACTTGCACAAATATAACTGCAGATAACACACACACCAAAGAAAGGAGGTAAAATATTTAATTTTAATGTAATTATCACATCCCACTGAAAATACATGACTAAGATCAAAAGATAATTACAGTATAGACCAGTGAGAGCTCTGTTTCAGTCAGAAGGAGCTCTGAATCAAAGGCATTCTGCTTGCCAAAGTGAGAGTCTTGTTGGGTCAAAGAAGCTCACATGGCCCCTTAGAAGAAGTCATTGGAATTACATCATTATTTTCAGCTCTTGCAGAGTTTGATAGTGTAGCAGACCCAGAAGCAAAGCTTTGCCTTTGGTTGCAATTATATAAACTTCACAGTTTTTACCACAAGTCCTCCTGAATGGTTTTGTGATAAGCCATAAACATAAACAGGTAAGCAATTGTTGTTACAGAGATCTATTAATAGATATTTCTCTCTTAAAAAAAAAAAAAGAGAAAAGAAAAAAAGGATAATGCTATTCACATTCAGCACTAATGCACAGAGCATTCTAAAGGGAAAACTGCCAACCTGAAATTTCTCTTCCTTCTGATTACTTGTGACATACCCAGAAGCTAACAAAAAGAGTGAAAATCTGTATTTTTTCAACATCTCCTCCTCTCCTCCTTCTCTTTTTGACGAAGTGTTCACAAACGTGACCATCTCTGCTCATTTCCCTGTTTGTTTATGGCAAACACTTTGCCACAGTGTGCTCTGAGGCTGGGCACTCACCCTGACACTTCCCCTGGTTTTACAGAAAGCAGCAGAGCAAGGGGGAGTTTAAGGGATTGCAGTGAAGAAATAAACAGCTGTACACTCAAGGAAAAACCAAGATGATAAATATCATCTTGTTTATTATCACTGTTCTAGGACCACCTAAAAGAACTTTCAAAAGCAGTATTAGAAAATGAGTGGAAAAGGCTCCCAAAAGACACTGAGAACTTTTTGACATCTTTTAAGTAAAGTGAGTGTTCAGAGGTTGCTGCATTTGGATTTCAGTGAACTAAGAAAGGAACTGGTGTTGGATTTAATCCTGACAGTGGTCAAATGACACAGCTGCAGATTCACAGACAAAATTTTGTAAGCTGAAGCTCTGTCTTGCTTCCACTGCAATCTCTGCTGAGACCAAAGCCTGGCTAGGTGTACCTGCCTCAGCCTTCAGCTGAGTAGCTGAGAGCAGTGTGGCTGTAGGAATATAAAAACCAAGCTCAGTCTGGACTGCAAAACCCTTCAGAAAAGCAGACCAAATATTTAGGTTGCTGGCTGGCACTGAAATCAGCACTGCCATGGCTGAGAGTGCCAAGCCAAGGCAATGTGATTAAACACTGAATGCTCTTAGCAATACAGAATTCACATTCTATTGGTCTTGATGTACCTGCAAACGTAGTGACTGCAGAGCTCACTCATTTGGGACAGGGAAAGGGGAAGGAAAAAGTGTAAAGAAATCTGTGCCAATTTGCTGAGTGAAAATGTATGCAGTCAGCATAGCACAGGAACCATAGAAGCTTACCCCTTTAATGGCATCAAACAAACAGTAAAAAAGGACTTTTATTTTCTGTTATAGCTCTTAGAATTCTAATCAAGCAATTACTGATGTAAAAGAAAAAGGCCACACACTAACCAAAATTATCTGAAACTATCTAAGTAATTTGTTAAATTCAGCAAACCCTAAAGTAGGTTCTTGCAAGTGACACATTTCACAAATCATTTATCTGCTTTATTTAGTGATGACCTGCTTGAATGTTCAATAATGACCTGAGATTTTAGGTGTGCTGTTGAGCAAAAGACAGCCAGATGAGACCCTGGGTGATACACAAAGTAGAACAAAAGAAAGAATTACTGTCCAGGTAATACAAGTCCTTAGTTTAGGACAGTGACTGCATGAATACAGCTCCTAAAAGCACTACTCAGCTTTCAGCAGACATTTGGTTCAAAAGACCTCGGAGAGAACACAGAGTGTAAGAAACCAAGCTGCTTCAGATTCCTAACACGGTTATTTGTTAAGATGCAGGTGTTGAAGGAACTGAAGGAAACACAACAACCTTGACTCAATGTACACCGAAAAATGGGCAACTACAAAATGAACAGTGCAAGAGAAAAGCACACAAAGGGAAAATGAACTTACAGCTTCTTCAGGGAGGCTGAAATATTCTCAAAGCGAAGTATAGGCACATTCTCATTTAAACAGACCCAGAGCAGCAGATCTACATCCAACATCCTGTCGAGCAGTGACAAGAATGGAGAACTGGAGATGAAACTGTCTGGGGGACAGGAACATGAAGACAATGTCACTTATGGCACGGAAATTTGGGGTGTTATGTAGTTAAAGAAACTCAGTGTGATGATGTGACATTTTATGGGCTGTGGTAGTTTTGTGGTGGTTGGCCTTGGCTGCCACTTTTATCTATCTGATTCTTAAAGCAGTTAACTGATCCCAAAAATATTTCTGCACCTCTGTGTTCCTTCATTACAAGAGGATCTGCTGCTATTTCCATTAATACAAATCCTGGATGCTGGTAAGAACACATGGCTTAGCTTCTAATCAGCTGAAAAATTACAGCAGGAAGCAGGATATTCTTAGGCAGATTATAAAATTAAAAAGCTCATGCGGGAGATGTTTTTAAAGTATTTTTTTCTTCCAGAGGAAAAAGAAAATTCTCTTCTGTGTAGCAGGAAGATACAGCTGTAGTTAAAAGCAGAAACCTAAGAATATCTCAGGGTTCAGATAGAAATTTTTTTCTTTTGGCATTCAAAGATTCTTCTTTCCTTCTGACAATAGGTTTCTTCACCAATTTCATTATTCTAGGCTTTATAATTCCCGAGGTTACCATGCTTTCAAGTACTGTGCTGAGTACATGGATAATTACTGCTCTTGCTATTTGGACTTAAATATTGATAAAGCTTTGACTGTTTTGAAGTACCCCCCATTTCTTTTACTGATTTCTCCTCACAGACCTTTATGGAAGTGCAACTTTCTACACAGGAGCGGGGGAGCTACACAACATGAGATTGTTCCATGTTTGAAAAATCATGTAAACACGATCATCCAGCCTGCCTTCAGTATTCACCCAGGATTTAGAAAGTTTGCCAGCTGGAAAACAGGAAAAGACAGGACTAGAAATGGATTTAAAAAAGCAAACTCTTCATAAGAAAGATTTGCCAGTGTTACCCAGAGAGCATTCTCAAATCCCAGTAAAAATCCTAAAATCCAGGCAAAAATTTAATAAAAAAGTGGTTTGATGGAATCATGTGGACTTAGGGGATAAAACCCAACTAGCCAATTTGAATTCAAACCAGAATTCTCAGGGGAAAAAAAAAGTGTTATCATTGAGTTGAGGAGCAAACACTACAGTTGTTTCTGCTGAGAGGTGAGCAGGAAATGAGAAGACCTGGAGGAAAGAGGAGCCAAGGAAGAGAGGCAGAGGAATGAATGCACTGCCAGCACCAAAACCCCTGGAAAGCCATCCAGCACACCAGCATGGAGCTGACCCTACAACGTGAGGGTCAGCAGACACACAAGATGTTATGTGAATGTTTATTGTGCAGGTAAATTTCCCCCCTCCTAAAGTCATCAACAAAAATTTCATTGTCAGTGCTTATCTTTTGTTAAAAGCAGACTCAAAGCATCTGTAGGACAAAATATTTGAGTGCAACAACAAAATAAAAAATTCTGGAACAACATTTCCGATCCACATATCATTTATAACCAACCTGGCAACATTATTGTTTCAAGGCAGGCAACTTTAGAAAATATATGACCAGATACCCAGAATCTCCTCCACTTTTACTTTGTGCATATGGCCTTTGAGCACTATAATTTATGTTACCAGGGCTCACTTGTCCAGATGGACTTTTACAATATCCTTCTCACAGCTCTCCAGGTGTTGCAAATAAATAAAACACTTTATTTCAGGGAGATGAGAATAGAGTAGGTACCAGTGAGAGTTGCCAATGCACTTATTTTAGCAACAGCCATTACAAAAATGTATTGCAATATTATTATTAAGAATGCCAAGTGATTCTGTATATTATTCAAATGTCACACATGATATGCAAACCACAAAAACTACTTTCAGTAAACTGCTGAAATCAAGTTGGCTGCTGTTAATGATACTGTCACTTACTGTCAAATTCAGTAAGAGAATTTAGGGAGTTTTAGCAACAGAATAATTGGCCCATCTAGCCCTTTGAGATACATTGTGCCACCAATATTAAAAGACAACAAAAAAAAAAAATGTGCAAAAGATTCAGTGGATTTCTACATGAGTAAATGGCCATCCCTTCAGAGAGAGTCAGGAAGGAGAAGAGTCTGAGTTTATTGCATGAATAATTTGTTGCAAGCCATTTATGACCTCGAGTCTACAGCATATTAAATAGTCACACAGCTTGTTCAGAATGAAAAAGGCTGGAGCAGGTGAGAAGTGATTCTGAATCTTCAGCAGCCTCACACAAAGGGGGCTCTGCCTGCAGTGACAACTTCTCCTGGATTACTGGGAGAAGATTAAACACTTTTGTCTTATTATTTGAGACAAAACTCACCTTTAATATAGGAGCTGTTCTAATTAATGCTCTTCAAGTACTCTAATCCATACTGTAGTTGGTAAACCAAATCCAGGACTATTATTGAAATTCACCTGTCCATACAAACAATTAATTATCATTTTTTAACTGAAAAGGCCTAGTGGTAAACTAGCAGTCAGAAATGCAGATCAGAGAAGCAGCAAAGCCATCAAATGTTTCACATAATACATCCAGAAGTAGGATCATTTGTGGCCCTTCAGATCTGGAGATCTCAAGTGACTGTAATCTTATCCTGAAAATTCAATTAGTTGTCAATGAATGTGTGGATTTGGACAGAAATTACTTTTGAAAGGTTCAGGTAAAATTAAGAACTTACACAGAATGAAAAACTTGATCAAAAAGCCAAATGTTCAAAAGAAACTCAGTATGTTCAAAAGTATAGCAAGAAAGCCTAGAGATGAGATTCAGCCCTGAAATATATGATTTAACAAAATTTGCTAAAATTAATCTGACGCATACATACATATCCTTTAGAGAACATAACTTCCTTTGAATTCTCTATCCCCATCACTTTGAAAAGACAAAAACTTACATCTGAAAATGAAACTAGGCATATTCTTAAATAAACAGGCAGCTAAGTTTGGGACAGAGAAAGTCAGTCAAAGCTGTGAAAATAGGCATTCAAAAGACAAAACATGAATTAAGCCAAGGTCACCCAAGAACTGTTAATCCCATGCACTGTTGAGGTGACATTCCTGATGTGTCATTCCCTTGTCATTTCTAAAATTATATACATTTATATACATATCTATAAATACACATTTGTAATACATGCATGCACATACTAATACAGAGCTGCCTATGCCCTTGTGTCTCAGACCTAGGCTCAAATTTGCAAAAGTGAAGCCTTTGTGTCCTGAACCTGTGAGACCAAGTAGGAACAGAAATTTTGGCCCAGAGTTCTTAATCTGAGGTATCTTCTAATGAAGAGCACCATTATTATTTATATTTCTGTATTGTGGTAAGTGGAGGAGGGGATTGTTTGGGTTTTGTTTACACACAGAAGACAAAAATAAACCCTTAGAGGAATTATAATCTGAATAGACAAAGGGAAGAAGATGCATCCAAACCACAGAGCAGTAAGATATACAAGGATCACTAGCATTTAAAAGTTTATGGAATAGGGCTTTTTATGGTAGTACAAGAAAACCAATGTTTTCTTTTAACAAAAATTATATTTCTCTTACCCAATGTTAATGCTTAACATCAGGCCAGATGAATGTGTTTGATATAATGAGTATTCTGTCAATTGTATCACACAACAAAAGTGGAGTTTTCTACATTATTATTATTATTATTATCACCACATTTGTCACTGTACTTTGACAGGCTATGTAAACCCAGAGAGCTGGCTAAGAAGAATCCCTTTTTTTCCCCATTAAAAAAATCCAAACCAACATATTTCCCAAGATGATTGTTTATTGACCAAATTAAAAATTGTCATCATTATAGTTCCTCTATTCCAGTGCCAAAAATCACATCACATTGTGGATAGCTTGGTAGTGTGTCTTAAAATATTACTTCTTTTTTCTCAGTTCTATCTAGTATTCATGTTAAGAAGTCTGTCCCTGTAGGGTGCAGCTGTGTTTGAAAAGAAATGGTAATTCAGGAAGATTGGAAATGAGTAGATGATTCACTGAAGATATTTCCTCACCTCTTTTCCCTGTATTACACACTTAACACTCCTGAAGGGGGGGCAAAAATATCCTGGACATCATGGATGTACCTGTTCTACCACAGTGGAAGTCTTCCCACAATCTAACAAGGACACTGCAGTTAGGAGAGAGGTTTTTTTAAACCAAGCTGTAATTAAACCTGGATGCCAACATCCACTCCTTTTTAAATACTCCTGTATGTTGCCTGTGATTACAAGCAGAGATGTGGTGTTTTTCAACTAGTCACAAAGGACACACGATAAAATAGAGTATTTTTTTAATTTTATGACGTCAGTTTGCTACTTTTAAGCCACCCTGTGTTTTGAAATGGTTTCTGTGGTTTGTCTGGGAGTTTTTACAAACACATCTACAAATTGGATCATTGCTGAAAATACTTCCAGTGATTCTGAGTAAGTTCTTAATTTCTAGGGAGGATGAGAATGGAGAAGGAAATACACTTATGCTTTAACAGCAGAGATCCTTCAATCATTTCTAGCAAATCAGGAGCAATATTGTGTTTAATTTTTATGGTGCAGTATTGGTGTCTTGAAAAGATGATAACATTCAAGCCATCCTGGCTTCACAAAGCATAAAATAACCCAATGGCACAATGCCCACTGCAACAGTATCTGTGCCAAGGGCAAAGGGATGATTTTCCAGAATTATTCAGGAATGTGACTTCTATCAGTTGTGTTGTGTCAGTGTCCTCACAGAAATCTGAATGCATTCCTTTCTCACTCCTAAGGGTTATATGGATGAGATCACACAGCTGAGGCCACCACAACACAGCAGCCATTCCCAGCTCCCCTTTTCCTCCAGGGGTGGTTGGACACACCACACTCATGTAGTTTCAGGAAAGGGTTGTGGGCACACTGTTCCTGAGAGCTCACACCAGAAACGATCCAGGTCTCAACCCTATCTGTGCACCCACAAGGATCTCACTCCCAAAGCAATTCCTGCACTCAGTGTGTCAGGGAATGTGATCAATGAGCTCTGCACCCCCCAGTGAACCTTACAGGAAGAAGTTTTCAAGGAATTATGCTTCAGGTAAGGCCTGTGTGGTGAAACCAAGACAATAGTTTTAGCATTTTCTATCTGTTCCTCTCTCTTTTCTAAGCTGCTGTTTCTCCTTGAGACTTTCACAGTCCCAGGGACAGCTCAGACTCTTCTCCTGTGCTGTTTATTCAACACAGAGACAGTTGCAGCATTGTGTGACTTATCACAATGAACCCACAAGACTTGCATGTTAAATATTGACTACCAAATAATCACAACAAGCCATTCACTGGGAAAAGAGCAAAATAAATGGGGAAAAAAATAAAACAACACTCAAAAAAACAAGTGATAAGCTGTGTGAAAGCATTATCTCATCTCAAAGGACCATCCATAAACAGAAAGCTAAATTCATCACTTGTTCCCTGAATTAGTGGCTCAGCTCCAAGAGATAAATTAATCACATTATTCTAGAAAGAAATAAGGAGACTGATTTCAAATTTCAGACAAAGGATCAAGAGGCTGTTAGTTATGGATTTCTCATCTTTACCTGGTTTCATAGTTAATTTCCCAAGTTAAAACTCACTGATGACAAAGGAAATCCTCTCTTTTATTTAAATTAGCCTTGAGACACATTATAAATACAAAATATCTAATCTTATGACCACTTAGCTTCTAACTTCCTTCATATCTTTGTACATCACTGGCACTAAGGATATTAGAGTGGTCCAAAAAAAGGCTTGGTGGAGTGAGGCAGCTCTGGAGACTATTGCTGTGCTGGTCTTGGGGGCTCAGGAATAGAGTCAAGAATGAAAAAGGAACTCAAATTACGCAGAGCAGAAATATCACTTCATAGTTATCCCATATTTCCAGTGATACTCCAGCATATTTCCATGAAAACAAGAAAGTATTCAGACAAAAACAAAGGAAGGAACTGATTATCTTCATGTTGCTGTTCACACAAATCCACTGATATACTGGAGATAAAAAAGATTAAGGCTTGACACCATTGCAGGAGAATTGGTCTGGAACCTGGCAAATGGAAGAAAATTCTCAATGCTTGGCCCATGTTGTAATAAACTCACAGTGCCAAAACAAAAGTGTGATTGTGTCAGGTATGTGATTTGCAGTCACAAAAGCACAAGTTTGGCCAGATGTCTTAGAGGCATTTGTGTTGTTATCATTAGAAGGGTTTAAAAAACCCAAAAATTTATAAAATACGAGTGTCCAAAACAAGCCTTACCAGCCCTGAGCTGTTTCACACACACAGTGTGCTCCACTGTTTCTTGTAGACTTTTTCAATTTCTCACTGCAGATTGACTGGGGCAGCCAGGAGTGTGGGATTCTCTAATCCACCCACTTCCCTGACCATTAAACTGACTTATTTCTGTTAAGGAAAAGTCTAATTAATGTACAGCATGTGCGTTGAGTCACAATGTAGAGCAGCTTTGTGTCCTACTGCTGCTTATCCACTGTCCTGCTCCTGTCAGTGCCTTTGGAAGTCTTTTCCAAAGAACCTCTGCTCAAGTAATCACTCTGCCAAATACCAGTTGGAGAAGAGCTTGGTTTTTAACAAAAGGTCAAACAAAATTGCAGTGAAGACCCATGAGATCCTTGCAAAAGGTCACTTCAGAAAAAACAGATTCCCAGCTGAAGTACAGGTTTCACCACAGTGTACATCTTCTGTGGGATATCTTTTCAGAGAAAAACTTCAGAGTCAAAATGCATGATTATAAGTTTCTGTGCACAATCCTCTGTAAATAAACAGTGATTTGACACCCAGTGAATGAAACAATCACTTGCAGGCATTAGTCAGGCCTCCAAATAAAGCACTCAATTCCATAGCTGTTTTACTGATGATGGCAAATAAAGCTACAAGGTGGTGACACAGAACTGTAGTGGTCTGCGGTATGAAGATTTCTAAGACCTGGCCTCAAGGAATCTATTTTCAGTTCTATGCTTGTTGAGCTGGATGGGAATTTCACAATGAATAATTTACTTGATTAATTTAGGGCCATCCCTAGTTTACAGAATTTCTTTGTGCTGACTTCTTTGGCTACTTTGTTCATTATTTGAAGTTGCAGAACAGATGGTTTGTTCACATATATTTCTGCATAATGATTGCTCATAAACACTCTGTCCTGGATAGTGCTTTGAATATTTGCTATGCAGGCTCTGTGACTGGATTTTTAACTCACATAGCACATGGGCTGGATTCCCAACTCACTATTTTTTTTCTTGCCAGATAACTAAATATTTTCCCAAAGCACACAGGATCTTCAAAAAAGTGAGGGGAAAGTGTCTAGTTTAAAACAAAACTTCTGAAAGATATGTGCAAGTTTCAATTTTTGAATAGCCCATTGGAGCTATGAAAATTCAGATATTTATGTAGGGATATTAAGCATTTCATGGAAATGAAACCTGTATACTGTGGGATTGATGGAAATATATGCTAAGCAAAATAAGAATCAAGAAAACATTTAGAAAAAACAAATAAATTGTATAAAAAGTATCCACAAAGCAGGCAAAAGCTGACATAGATTTTCCTGTTGTTGTCAGGAGAGATTCAGAGCTGGTCCAACAGATTGCCAGGCTTTTAGCTGGAACAAGAGCAGCTCTCTTGGATGATGATGATGATGATGAGGCCATCAAATGGATGTCATCTGTTTAAACCAGGTAAGAATTTGAGCAAATTAGCTGCTGTTGAACCAGATATAATATTGGTGTAAAAAGCCTTCAGCAAGTACAATTCCTCAATAAGTCCCTATAAAACCAAACAACAGTGATCCAATCCTTTTACTGCTAATGATGTGTTTATAGATATTTACCTCTGCAGCAGTTTCAGCAGCTGTATCTCGAATTGCCATTAATGCCTTTCCTCACTGATGAGTAGAGTGAAGCTATTGAGATGTAGGATTCCCACTTGTTTTTATCCCAGTGTAACATTGCCATCTACAGGAAGCTCTCCCTTACTTGGAGAATAATTTTACAATCACAGAATAGGAACCACTGAAGATGAAAATGTAAGTGTCCAAAATTAGCCCTGTTTGATCGGCCTGACAAACTGCTTTTTAAAAATGAGCCAGTAATAGTATGGCTCACCAACAAAAGCAGTATATTAACCTACTGTGTGGCAAGTTATTAAGCTGAGGGATTGGCATTAATCTAGTTGAATAATACATTAGGACAAAAAAGAAACATTTATTAAGGACAAGGGCCTTCTGATTTAGTTACTCATCATTAGTTGATGTGAGGTTCTCATACTGCCATACAAAAATTTACTAAGTTTTAGTTCTACAGATGATTCAGAGAAGTCTTTCTCAACATCTTTCTTCTCAGCTTTGTAAAAGGATTTATGCAATGCAAATAGTTTTTCACAGTGTTAGACACTGGATATCCCTTCACAAGTTCTAAATATACTGCCCAGAGAACCAAAAAGGCAGATGTGCAAGAGTTTAATTTTAGACAGCTGCTTAAATTTAATCTCTTTCTTAAGGACAGAATATTTGTGACTTTCAATGTGGCATCGATTCATTTAGAGATATCAGTCTTCTAGAGCAAACTCTAAATTGGCATCCTGGTAATGAAAGAAAATGTGCTCAGGACTGAAATGCTGTGTCAGCTGAGCAAGTACCCCAAGAAACACCACAAGTAGGGTGATATTTTATGTAGGAACACTGAATTAAGGCTGACTCACTGAAATCTCTTAGTGAGACAGAGAAGAAAATCAGAATTAAATAGTGATCAATAAATAGAGGGGAAAAGCTGGCGAGGTCATAGTAGGCAACCTGAATGAAACAATCTGACTGAAAGTGTGATCTTTGATGTCAGAAAAAGTGGTTATTGACTTTAATTCAGGAAAGACAGAATGCTGCAAGACATTTTCATTTTTGAGAATCGAAGGAAAAAGTTAATCAGAGACAAAAAGAACGAGTAGCAATAAAACAGACAGGCTCTCAAATCTGAGATGGAGACTTTCTATGTATGCAGATGAGTCTAAGACTTGTACATTAGTGCAATGGGGTGGCTTTCTACTTGGAAACCTCTAGATGAATTTCTTAATTTACCTAGGAAAAAAATCTGACAGCGAGCTGAAAAAAAAACCTCAAACAAACAAATCACACTGACCCAAGCTGAGCATTTTTTCGTTTCTTAATTCACCAGCCAAACTAGAAAATCAATTACACTCCCAACTCTATCTAGGCATTCTTAATCCAGGATACACATTTCTGGAGCAGAAGAGGGAAGAAGGGGTAATTTTTCTACACTCAGAGTCACATTCTGGTTTCAGGTTTCTCTTCTGGCAACCTCACACTGGCCTAGTTGAGATAAACAGATGACAGAAAAAGCTGATTTATTGCTATTTCAAAACTGCCAGCCTCCCATACTTAAGGAGGGTTCTAAGGCTGTTATCAGGGGGTGTCAGCAGTAGGATATTAAGATCATTAAAGGAGTTGATTGAGCTGAAGTTGGTTGATACCTGAAGCCAGCAGTGGAGCTGTGAGCAGCCAGCCCCTGCACCAAGGCTGTTGAGGACACAGATTTATGTGTTAACAGCAGCTCAGCTTGCTCCAGCTGCCTCTGCACTCTTGCAAGCAGCTGATACAACACTTCAGGATTGAGGGAAAGAGGCAGAAGAAACTCTTTATCTCTGCCATGGCCAGGAATTGACAGACATTTGCAGAGCATCCCCAGAGAGTGGAGTCCTGGGAGCTACAGCAGGGGTGAGATTTGTCACTGCAGCTGCTGTGACCAAGATACTGCCAGGAACCACCTGGCTGCTGACACAGAAAGGAACAGTAACTCTCTAGAACATGACTCCTTAGACAGCCATGGCAGTCACACAGGTCATGATATCTGGAGAGTGTGGTGGTGACAGTGGTCTTCTCCCTGGGTGAGGCTCTGCCGTTACTAAATTGAAAATTAATTAAAATAATAATAACTTAGTGTCTTGAGAATGTTCTTTGAGTATTTTCTGGATTATTTTATTGTTCTGCACAACATATAAATCCCTTACTAATAAAAATCTTGATAGAACACAAAATTTCATTTGAGGTTTGTTTTGATTAAAATATTTACAATTTACATGCTTCTTAAGAATCACCAGTTGCCTAAAAATTATTTGTGAATGAACTTCCATGTCAGAGTATATTATTGCACCTGACATATCTCAGAATTTTGAAATTATTTGCAGAAGAAAATAATTTGTGATCTTTGGAAATTTTTCCAATTTTTAAAATAATTCTTTTAAAAGACTGTACATCCACACATTCTAGACACCAAAATGCTTCACAGAAGTTATGGCAGTTATGAAATCAACGATTATAGTACAGAAGGGAGGGGAGGAAAATTAAAGCTATAAAAAAAAAGGAGGCAACAAATGTATTTACACCTTCAATTCCCCACTGCCTCCAATTCTTCAATTCTTCCACTTCAAGGAAGCTCAGGCAGTGGAAGTGCAGCCAGGGGTCACAGGCAGTGGTGGCATTGGGGTGCTGAGGGTCCCCCTGGGAAGTGGCAGGGCTGTGAGGTTAGGGAGGGGTTTCTGGCACAAAGAGGTGAGGGGAAAATGCAGCATTTCAGGAATTGGGCAGAGGCACACATCTGCTGCAGGATTTTAGTGACTTGCATCAGGGGGGCAAGGTCAGCACCCCTGAGCAGGAAAAAAGAGATCCTTGCACACACCCCCAGATCAACCCAGCATGGAAAGGGGTGCCAAGTTTTACCCCAACCATGGCCAGCCCAGACTGGCTGCCACGATTTAGTGCAGAGTGGATCTCATAAAGTCCATGGAGCTCACACAATTCTGGTGAGTTAGAGGCACTGAGATGTCCTTGCCAATCTGTTGCTGCCTCTGCCCTGATCCCAATTCAGCTGCTTGTAAGTCACAACAGGGAAGCAGAATAATGGTTTTGTGACCACTGTAACCTTGGGCAGTTAGGCTGGGATATGGGGACATTACTGTAGTCAGGGCTGTGATAAATGCTTATTCTTGAATAGGCAATGAATAACTCTGCATTAGAATTGTAAAATATATTATATTTTACAATTTATATTTTACATAAAATATGAACTTCTACTGGACCAGTGGGAAAAACTTGCAGAAGCTTGGTTGATATTCACGCTGCTAATCCTAGAGATGAATGGGATACCATTAAATAGAACAAAAATGTTACTGAATAAATAGTTAAGGCTAATGGCTTTCAATGCCAGAGAGGAAATAAATTATCCAACACAAGATGTTGTATAGGCCATATCACAGAATTATTAAATAAAATAAATGTCTCAAAAAACTGATCTAGAAAAATTATATGGTATCCAAGTGTATTTTAGAAAAGAGAGGGGCAAATTAAAGGGAGGGAACAGCACATTTTTTAAACTTGATTGCTCTTAGTGGGATCAAAGACATCCTCAGCTGATGAGCAAAAGGGCAGTCCTAAACAGAAACCCTAGGGAGCTTAAAAGCAGTGAACCAAAGGAAAACTTTATTTTAGTGCCTGTGGGGATCAGAACCTGCTCTGTGACAGATGGTCACTGTCTGCCTTCCGACATCTTTAGCAGCACTAATCTAAGGCACACTTGTGCTCAACTTTCCTTTGCTCTCTGCCTGAGAACTACACCACCACCACACATAAACAGCTTCATCAGAATAAAGTTCATCCACACACACACACAGGTACACTTCTGCAGCCAGCACACAAGAAACTGTCCTGGCATGGTGAAAACATTTAATTTACACCCATTCAGGGACATTAGAACTTGACAAGAGTAATGGCAACTAATTCTCATGAAGCTTTTTGCATATTCACAGCTTCTATGTGGTCCTGCCTTATCATGGATGAACAAGATGAAGTTCTTGCAGCAGCAGATGGGGCAGAGTAGAGTCACAGAATCACGGAATTCTTTGGGTTGGAAGGAAACAAGACCACCTCATTCCACTCTCTGCCATGGGCAGGGACACCTCCCACTACCCCAGATTGCTCCAAGCCCTGTCCAGCCTGGCCTTGGACACTTCCAGGGATCCAGGGGCAGCCACAGCTTCTCCGGGCACCCTGTGCCAGGGCCTTACCTTCCTAACAGGGGAGAATTTCTTCCTAGTAGCCCATCTAACCCTGTCTTCTTTGAGTTGTACAACCATGGGTGGAAGGAAGAGGCCCCAGCAAGACCCTGGTACTGCAGTTTAAAAGATTACTCTGCCTTTGTTTCAGAAGATTTAGGTTTATCTATTTTCCTTTGGTAACAATGCATTGCACAACTGTGCAGTTTTCTGTCTAATCAATGTCAGTTCTCTAGAAATGTTAGTCCCCTCAGCAGTCTTCAAGGTGGGTGATTTCACAATTTTAAGTGTAGGAAGTGTGATTCCAGAGATAAAAAACACCCATTCTTTCTCTGTGCCAGACAAGAAGAGCAATGTTCAGCCTTAGGCTGGTCTTGTAAGGAAAATTTCCAGAGTTCTCACTCTAATCCATCTCCTTCACCACACAGCAAAATCTACATTTACAGAACTAATCATCTGAGTGACTTTTCTGGGTACCTGGAACTGCAATTTGAACTCATCCTGTGGAAAAAATAGCCCAGAGCCACAGGTCCTATGCCAGATATCAGACCTCACCTGTATTCCCTAGCTCTGCTGCAAATTGCAATCAATTACAGATTATTCTGAGTTCATATTTCATATTTACGATTTCCTGTCCTGCCTCGGAGGCAGTTAAGATGAAGTTGGTCCTACCAGCTCCTCCCTCCCTCCTGCCTGGGGACAGCTTCAAATCTCTGGCTCACAAAACCTCTTAATTCTGTTACTGGTAACTCATACTCAGCAAGAGCTGGGCATAGCAGAGACCTCAATTAAAGGTTCTCATATTTTAATCTCTGGAAACTAGCAAGTGCCCTATTGAATTAAAAAGATGTTAAAAACTGGGCTCTTGGAGGGTCTCATTAATCCCTGCTGTGACTTGATGCACTTGACATGATACCAGGGGATGCAGCTGACCTGCTGGGACATCACCCAGCCCCTCTGCAGGACCAGCACCAATTATGTCACCCTGGGAGCAGCCCCCCAATTTCCACGAGTCCTGAGCTCCCACAGGGACAATGCCAAGGCCTAAATTTCCAAAGAGTCAGAGCTCTGAGCTGACCAGTGCTACAAAATAATGTGCACTAAATCAGAAGCCGCTGTGGCCTCAGAAGTGTATTTTATACAAAGTTAATCTCTCAGCAAAGATATTCCCTTGTGTGTATTACTAAACTGAGGAAAACAACATGAGAAAATGAGGAGAGGCCGTGTAAAAAATGAGACAGTCATGCCAGAACCCCCAGTTCATTTTGACTGCATTAGCATGCTTGATCCAACTTGCAAACCAGCCTTAACAGAGAAGCATTTTCCCTGTTTGAATTGCATTAAGAAGTGGAATTAGCTTTATAAATATAAATCAGTTAAATATAATGCAATATTTATAACATGGTATCTGATTTTTTCCCCCCTTTAGGATTCCATTTAAAAGGAAATAACAAGGAAACAGCGCTCTCAGAAAGACAGCGGGTTTACAATTTATGCTAATTAATTTTCATATTGACACAAAACTAAACCCTGCATTTTATTTGACTGCGGCAAGGAAAAAAAAAAAAGGCAGATGGAACAGAATAGATTTTTTTTTCTGCAGTAGATAATTCTGTAGGAAAGTCTCTGGTTTTTACCAAGCCTGTTAATCCTCATTCATTTTTCTTTTGTCCAGCATGCAGGTCACTACACCTAAACCATTCCCAATCCCTCTCCCAACCCCCCAGACACAAGGGCAAAAGCATAAGCAAGAAAAATGGTTCAATTTATTTGAAGCCCTGAAAGCCTCCAATCAAGATCGAGAAGTCATTATTCTAGGAACTATATAAAAAGAGAAATAGCCCATCCCTGACCTGCAAGAGGTTCCAAATTTTCCATTAAATCAAATAATGCCATTCAAAGTTGGAAGAAAAAAATTCTGCTGCTTGTAAAGCTAGGAAAAAAAATGCAACACCATTCTGTGGCTAGAAAATCTGCTTGGGATTTGGAAAAAGAACAACCAGTGGGCTACTTCCATATATATTCCTTGAAGAGTCTGTGCCAAACTCATAATTGCTCTATGTTGCTCAATGTCATTGATGTTACATCAAAAAGAAACCCAGGCAACAGAAGTTCATTTTCTATTAGAATTATTAATCAAAGATCTGCAAAAGCCTGACATGAGATTTTCTTCCAACTTTGGATGAGTCAATCCTATCTGGTGTTCAAACATGCATTTTTCTCTTCTTCCTCCCCACATATATGCCCCATTCATTTTGGCAAGAGTGAAACCACTGAAAGGGATAATATGCAGAATTATGTCTTTGATTAGAGAGCTGGAGAAAAGCTGAAAAGCAAGAACAATACCACACTGACCAACTCAGGCTCTGTCAGGTTTACCCCTGTCCTCCAAATATTTACTGTACTTTGTCATACTTTAAATATTCATTCAGGTTTTTTCTACTATTAGTAGAATTTGCCCATCATATTGATTTGTTTATTTAGTTCAGCTGAGTCAGAGTGTAAATAAGTTTTTTTTAATTTCAATTGAATAACTCCTTTGCTCCACTGACTCCATTTTGATTTTTTCCTCCCCCTAATTTTAATAGAAGCAGCAGCACTAATTACCTGCCCTCATGTCAATGTTTCTTCAGCAGCATCCTCCAGCACTGAATTGCTGGTTTCCTTATTGTTATTGTCATTAGCACCGAAGTACTCTTATAAGGAACATTTCACTCAGCCAGCCTGAGGTTCCTGCAACAGAAAAAGAATAATTTCTTAGTTAGAAGCAGGATGCTGTCTGTCCTTAATGGGACAGCAGCATGATTAGAAATGGAGATGTTTTCCATTTCCCATCCACATTCATTTAAAACCACATTTCAGTGAAGCAAACACGGGCTTATCCTGAGATATGTGTTGTGCCTATTCAAAAAAAAAAAAAAAAAAAAAAAAAGTGAATTCTTTATCTCAGGTTTGCAGCTTTCTCAAACATCATAAAATCCTAATTCACTTTTCCTTATTTTAATGGCTTTCCCAGTACAGTTTTTAAGCAGATATGGAAGCTAGATTTATCAATGTCTGGCAATAGCGTGTTGCTATAGTCCTCACCTAAACAGGCAGTGTCTGAACTATGCTGTGCAAAAATATCTACAAAATTAACAAAAAGGCAAAAAGGAAAGGGTGATAGTTTAAATCATGATAGCAAATGCCTCAGCTTAAAATCTATCTCCCACATCTTATCTCTCTGTAAGAATAAACTGATTTTTTTTTTATTTTACTGAGATAGCTGTTTAAGAATTTTGACTGAGACAGAAAGTAACTCTATTGCACTGTTTTTTCTATTTTAAATATTTGCTTTACTAACTGTGTTGCCTTACATCTTCCCCATTAGTCACCTTCAGTATTTATAGAATGTTGACTTTGCTAATCCTTGTACAATCTCGTTTTTAAAACAGCTCCCAAATGACATGGGATAGGAATACTATGAAATATTTGGCACCAGTTTATTATTGAGAAGAGCAATCTTAGAAATTTGAAGAGAAAGGAGAAAGACTAAGGGAAAGGTGACATATTAGAAAAAGGTGGCACAAAAGATGGAGGCATGGAAGGAGCTGAGAGGGAAGGTGATCACACCTATTGGAGCAAGGGGATGGCACATTTAAAGATACAAAGCAACACAGAACAAAACAACACAGAGCTCTGTTTTCTCCTGTTAAAAAGTGTTGCTGGGCACAGTGAGCTCAGGGGCATTAAAGATACCTGAAATGGTCAATTTGAGCTTTTTGGAGGAACTGAAACCTAAATGAAACCCAGTAAGATGTGTCCTACAGTGAGAGGCTGTGAGTACTGCAGGGGCAGCTTAGACTGGGCTTGTGGGGCCCTGCAAAACTCAAATTTTTTGTGTAGATTCTTCATAAAGCCCATCCTAGCAGTGCAGGCAACCAAAGTCTTGTATGGTTTGAAATCTTAATGTAGATGTATAGAAAGAAAATTTCATCTGAATACCTATTCTGAATTCATGGTTAGTGCCAAAATTCTTCAGAATTCTCAATAACTGGCCTGTTATCAACCCATATAAAAAAGTGTCTATGGCACACTAAGTCTGTCAGCATAGGAGCAAAGGAGTTAACTTTAATGAATTTGTGAAGTGGTTTAGCTACATTGCATTAGATATTTGTATTAAGAGTTGAAAATGCCTTGATTAAATTTTCTATACTGTCCTAAGTAATTTAGGTTAAATCAAATTAAATTGAGGATCCTTTATTTCTGACTGAGGCAGAAATGAAAATACAAACGTGGGCACAGAATTTAACACAGTTTAACTAAATCTCCTTATGAGTGACTGAGGCAGGGAAGGAATCCTTGACAATTGCCACAGCTCCCAAAAGAAATCAAGAAAATTCTCTCTAACAACACTTCATTCCTTAAGATAGCTGAAATCTGTCTTGTACATTTAAGGAGGGATAGGAGGGAAGAGCAAATGTAAATGCCTCATGCTGAAGCATTATATAATGCCATCCAATATCAGAGGCAGACATTGGACTTCTTCCATCCCATATGGCAAGACAAATGTTCTCCCAGTTTAATATTAATAGTGCTGTGACAGCACTGTGACTCAGCATCAGAAATCATTATTTTAAATATCTTCCACCAGAACTGACTTGCCACAAATCTTTTTGCCACAGAAGGTTGGTCCTGACTAAAACCTTCCACCCAGCCCTGAGACGAGCACAGTGATGCAAAAACCTGGTGATCCACTTCCACATGAAAATGAAAGTGTGCCTAACCTTCAAGGAGTTGATATAGCATTTTGAATTATACATCAAGGAGAAAAATTTAGTGGGTAAATGTTAAAATCATTAAAGTAACTTTTCACTGCAAATAGAGAGTGAATGCCTCATCCCAAGACAGCTATGAGATGTATCAGTTTAAGTTTTTAATCCCAAAGTATGCATAAATCTCTCCAGTCTCATCTCTTGTCATCTTCTTGTCAAAAGAAATTTCATTCAACTTCCACCCATCACTGCTCCCCATGGTTTCAGCAAATATTCCACTAAAATTTCATCATGAGAAGGGGGAGGTTCCTTCTAGATTTCACACAGGGTTAAATTATGAAATCCTCAGAAGAAGAAGAAAAAATTATTTAAAAATAAAAATTAAATTTAGAAAGAGGTTTGATACAGTTAGTAAAAATATAAAATCCCAGAATGACTGAACACCCTTGGTATTTTCCCCCTCCCTGTCTAACTCCATTTTGCTTCCAAAGTCCAACAGAAACTGCAGAGTTTGATGCACATTTTCCCTCATGTGTGTGTGTGTGAGATGCTCTTAGAGGGGGAAATAGATGGATCAGTCACCCAGGCTGACTCCCAAGGACTCCTTCCTTGTGTCACCCCTTCTCCAGCCACAAACTCCTCATGACTTCACAAAACCTACAAGTATCTAAAGGCTGTAAAAACCCCACCCCACACCAAATGACATCCATTAGAAATCATTTGATCATTTCAGTCACTTTCTATGTGTTTTTCCACCTAGTTTTTTTGCATAAGGCAACCCAAACATTCATTTCTGCAGGGAGCAGGTTGATGGCAGGTCAAGAGTTATTTGACTTTATAAACACACATAAGCAGGAGCTGGCAGCACAAGAAAGATCTATGCTTATTAGAGCAGGCATGACACATGCATGAGACATAAATAAATCCAAGAGCTTCTCTTCAGTACCCGTGGTTGTTAAAACCCAGTGAAAGATCATTTCCTACTGCAGATCCAGTTGTATGAGCTCCAGCAGAGGGGATGCACTCTCCTCTCAGCTCCATCCACACATAAGGAGTCAGTTCAATGCGTGACAGAGCAATGAATTCAGAATCTTCTACTTTATTTCAACAGAAATAAAGTTTTAAGGGATGAGACTTTAGATAAAATATTGCCTGTCACCTGACATTTTACAGAGTGCTAGAAAAAAAAAATTACAAAGGTAAAAAAAAAGAAATAATTTTGCTTGTAACAGTATCCTAATATCCATATGAGGGTGGACATTAATTTGGCATTCTATAACATCTGTAACTTCCTTGATCATCTATCACTGTTTACTAGGATTATTTATCTATCTTTAATTCTTTGGAAGTAACTCTCACAAGTGGATGAGAGACAAACTTTGCTTTTAGATTTCACAGATATTTGCAGGAAAAAGAAACAATGAACTTGGTTCCCTCGAGCTCCCTCAAAGGTTTGAGAGGACCCTTTTGTGCCTCACTTTTCATGTTTCTGTCTCTTTCTGGTCCTCAGTTCCTCTCTTTAGGATTTTAAAGCCTATTTCAAATGCCATTATCAAATAACATTAATTCCCAAACTCACACACTATTTATATCTATTCCTCCTCTTTGTCTTCACATCCCAACCACCATCCCAGAATGTTACTCATTTTCTTCCCTACAGCCCCAACCTAATCCCTCATTTCCATCTTTGACTCAGCCACTTCCAGGTCCCTTCTCCTGTATCCAAACCTTTGCCACATCAATACCTGGTTTACTTTTGCCCCCTCCTTGTCTCTCTTCCCCCCTAAATCTCTCATCTGATCCCAGTGCCACTTCAGAGAATTGGCTTTTCACTTCTCCTTTCCCTTCACTCTGGCATCACATCAGCTCTGTACCTGCTCCTGCCCAGGGCTCCCTTCCTCTGCTCTCAGCCCCTGCCCCGTCCCTTTGAATTCAGTGGGAGGGCTCCTCGTGCTGCCTGTGCTGTGGGGTGCAGGGAGAGGAATCCCATTTGGATGGCATTTTGTCACTGGATAAATGCAACCCAGGAGGTTTCATTGCTTTTCCATTTCCCTTGAATTTTTTGTGACGCTGATTTTGAGACAATTTTGGGAGTAGGCGTATTGTACATCATAAGCACACAACAGCTTCTGGCTGCAACCCAGCAGAAACCTCCCACGTTTCACAGGTGGTTTGTGAGCTGCAGATGGAGAACTTCTGTGGGAAAAAAAAAGCTAAAAAAATCATCCATCCTTATTTGTCCTTACATTACTACTGATTCTCACCACTTCTCTGCCTTTCTGGGTGCTGCTGAATTGTGTTCAGCTTAAAGAAAGCTTTAAAGAATAACAAGCTCCCTTATTTTGCAACACTATTCTGACTGCTACCAAACTATTTATTTATTATAATTTATTTCAATAATTTCCATCTTTCCTATTCTCCTTTGTGCTGTTGCAGAGAAATTTGGTCCTGGCTGGCAATAGCACAGAAAATAGTGCCCCCAAGGGGCTTCTGCAGAGAGAAATGCAGTGTGCCAAGGACAGAGCAGCAAGGGAAGGGAAAGGGAATAGAATCAGAGAACCTTTAAGGTTGCAAAGGAACTCCAAGATCATCATCAAGTCCAATCTTTGACTGATCCCACCTTGTCAACTAAACCATTGCACTTTTCCATCATTTCTTGAATACCTGCAGGGATGGTGACTCCACTGCTTCCCCAGGCAGGAGTGCTGGACCACCCTCTCAGTGAAGAGACTGCTCCTGGTGACCAACCTGACTCTTCCCTGGTGCAGCTGGAGGCTGTGCACTCTTGTCCTGCTGCTGGCGTCCTGGGAGAAGTGGCTGATGCCCATTTTTCAGATATGAATGAAGGAGCAAACCTTTAACAGCTTAATCAGACACCAACTCACCAAATTTTACAATATAAATTTGAAATTATTTTCATGAGCTGCTAAGCTGCCAGTTTTCCCTGTCCAGGTTGAATTTTCCCTGCTGAGGCTCTTCCTTAAGGAACACTTTGCTAACCAACAAGACTTTTAGCAATACCAGTTTTAAGCTTTTGATCCTGCAGCCCAGCTCTGCCAGATTCTCACTTCCAAATAGTGCATTAAAGTAAGAGCTGCTGAAAAGCACAACATCTGTCATCAAGTGAACTGTGATACCACAGCCTGTAACACCAATTAAATAAATAAAATGTACTACACACTGCACTGGAGAAGAGCTTAACTGAGGTGTACAGAGTCATGGATACCATTTGACAATTTGGAGAATCTTTACTCACCAAACTCCCAGCAGAAGAATGAGAAACACACTGGCATGATGTACTTAGATAAAAAAGGTCCTTTTTTTACATGGCTATAATCTGTTACCACAAGCTTATCAAAGCAGACAGCAACAGCAGGTTTAAAAATGGATTGGGCAAGCTCATAGGCAGTCAGTTTAAAAAAAAAAAAAATCGGTGTTTTTCCAGATAGCTCATCTGCTAGTTCCAGGCAAAATTAAAGGTAAGAAAAAAAGACCATTTATCTTTAAACTGACTTCAAATTTGCTTCTAATCAGCTGGGAACTTTGTTTGCTGTATTTAAGGGAAAAGAAAAAAGCTAATTTAAAAGAAAAATAGAAATGTATTTCAAGTCCTATTGCTTTTGTTCATTTTCATCAGACTCAAGTACTTAGATTCTCAAAAGGACATAAAACAGAGAAAATGGTACCCATGGCAGATGAAAAATGTACCCACTGCAATTATTTTGTAGTTAAGCCCTGATGGTGTAGCATTTAGAAAGAGTCAAGCTATCAGAAAAATCTAAGTTTATAAACACAGAGCTGGATTTGCAAGTGCTCCGCTTGTACTGTTAATGAAGGAGAAATCAAATGACAATAGGATGCAGAAATGTTGTAAGGCTGTGCCTTGGACATTTCTCCTTGGTGATATCACATCTCAGAGAGGCAGATGAGCAATAAATAGAAGGTAACAGTGCCCAGGTGCTGCTCTGCTTTCAGGGTCCAGCTGTGCTCTAATACCCCCTGCCAGTGTTTCACTAACTGCTGCCCACTGCACCCGCACTGTCCATATCATTCCATGTCTAGATAACAAATAAAACACAGGGCATGGTGTGTGCATTCATGGGGAAAGGAAAATAATAACATGGTCACTTAACCTGACCCTTTCCATGCAGCTGCAACCTCTCATTAAGCAGCACCTCAAACAGGCTGAGTTTTGAATGGTTGCAGTGTCCCTGCTACTGGAGAGGCTGTGAATTTGCTGACTGATCCCAGCACTCCTCACTGTTAAAAAATGGAGAATTTTAACAAAAACCAAGTCCAGCTCCCACCAAGGAAGAAGCAAAAAAAGCCCTGCAAAGATCTAGAAGACGTCAGCCATTGTTTAGAAGTTTTAGAACACAAAAACAGTGTCAAATAATATTCAAAACAAAATACATGGTGAAGACACAGATTGTGTCTTCAAAGAAACTCGAGAGCTGGGGGTCTCAAATAGAAATGTTTAAAATACCCATTTTGTATATTGTGTATACATCAACTTGAAAAAACATCCACCAATGAGTAACAGTTTGGAATACTGACTTGACACTCTTTTTACTTACATTAGCAAAAAGTAAATTTCAATCAAATAAAGATTCAAATAAAAATTTAGACTCACCAGGTTCTCCACAACAAGCACATGGATTTAAACAGGTGGCATAAAAATAGAGCTGCTTAATTTTATATCCTATTGATACATGAAACAATTGATACAATGAAGACCTCAGAAAACTGGCATGGTTTTGACAAGTTCAGTTAAAATCTCAGTTACGTGCCGAGCTCATCTGAGCCCTTTATGCAGGGGATATTTTCTTATAATGCACAAATGTGGCTAAAAATATTTTCAATTCCAATTTGTCTTGCCACACGAAAATAGCATGCAACACAATTAATATGCATAAAACATAAACCCATTAATGGACTGCATTTAGGTGAGTTAAAGGAAGTGAACCAAGATCATCATAAATCTTCTCATGTGCTTTTGGTGATACACTGACAGGGAGGAATTAAACATGCAAGGAACTTTTATTGAACTATCCTGAACCTGTTTATATTCAATCAAAGTTGCCCACTTTATCATGCTGCTCTTGACATTGCTGTGAAATAGATAACAGCTAAATCAGAGACTGTCAAAATGAAGTAACTTCCAGGAATTAAATGGTAGCGCTGAATAAAAGTGATAATTGAAATGCACAGAAAAAGAAAAGAAAGCAAAAGCCTCTTAAACAATGGGAATTGTTTTAAAACAGTGGGAAACTTTAGATGACATTGCAGAGACACCAAAAGTCCCTGATACAGCAAGAGAATTGAGCAGATTGTTTGGGCAAAATGTCATTGTTGGAGTTTTCTTGTGCCTTATTACACACAGACATCATCTGGGACTCTGCACAGAGCTGAATTACTATTTACAGCAGTTTGACCTTGAAAATTCGAGTTACATTAATACAGCCCATTCCATGGAACTGATAGATAGTAAAGAGGTCAGTGAAAATGTACAACAGATTTTTGTATTCAAACAGGAAAGAAAAAAAAAAAGAGAGACATGTATAGATCCTAAAAGGAAGCATCTGTTCATAAAACACCTGGACTAGCAAAGGGCAGCCTCTTATACACAACAGTTAAGATGCAATACATTATTGATCAAGCATTGTAACAAGTTTAGCACCCTTTCAGAGCCCTCATGATGCTCTAATTATGGGATGTAAATTGGAATCTCTAAAACATGTGAATTTCCTGAAGATGAAATTTAGCCACCCTCAAGCATGCTCGATTAACTGAGTGACAAAGAATTGCAAGCAGGAGCTTAAAATTCAGTATTCATTCAAAAGAAACCAATTTGAGGATTTCAAATACTCTACTAACAGCAAGAGACTAGCAGTATATAGCCTGATTATTTCACATCCTAAAGCTTTTCTCACCCCTACATTTATAGAGACATCTGCAAATGCTAATAGAGTTCTCTCTAGGATGGGGATCATTAAGTCAAAGTACTCAAGCACAATGGGCAATGAAAGATTGAATTGGTTAGTGCTCATAACAATTGACAATGATGCTAATATATATCAGTACTTCACTGAATTTGTGCAGTGTATTCAACATCTGGAGACTCTTCCCTGGATTTTATGCAATCACTATAAAACTTTAAATAAATACTCACTAGCATACACAATTCAAATATATATCTGTATCCTGTTTTTCATTATCTGCAAGTGCCCATAAAGAACTTGGGGAATCAATGGGAAAAGAGAATAATGAGCACTTCTCACACTGTGGGCAGCCAGAAAGGTGGTGCAGTAAATTCTTCTGCTCCTGCACATGATACCACCACCATGTCCACTTGAGACTTGGTTTGACACCAGCTACAATCACTGGGAGATGGTCTCTGATTTCTAACGAGCTCAAGGACTCCATCCTCAAAGTGTTTTCAGTAGGGAGGTGGGAACCACTGTGGAGAAAATCCCCTCACTCTGTTGGTGTTTGGTCACACTCAAAATAAAAATCACCAGGGAGTTTCAAGTGGAGAATAAGAGAGAAGGTTTCTGCCTCCCCTCAGTCTGAGAGCAGCCTGCAGCAGATGCCTGGGGAACCAGGCAGGTCTGGTCACCATTCCACCTGGTCACA
Source organism: Thryothorus ludovicianus (assembly GCA_013397245.1). Lineage (NCBI taxonomy): Eukaryota > Metazoa > Chordata > Aves > Passeriformes > Certhiidae > Thryothorus > Thryothorus ludovicianus. The sequence goes on along the minus strand of VZTB01012111.1, from coordinate 8,480 downwards.
CTGGGAAACAGCACCCTGAGTTCACTGTAGGGTAATTCATTTAACAGGATGCAAAATCACACTGCAAAGGGACTGCCTAAAGCCTTCCTCTTCAGGCAAAGCTCCTCTACCCATCTTGAGATCTATCTATCTATCTATCTATCTATCTATCTATCTATCTATCTATCTATCTGTCCTATAGATACAAATTATTATTATTATACTATTATGGATCTCTCTCATACCTGTTGGCCTTCAAAAGGCAGAACTAAAACCCAAAATGGATTGAACTGCAAAAATTGTGTGTCAAATTCTTGCTTGAGCCTCGTGGTTTGTTTATATATCTACACACATGGAACTGATAACTTTCCTGCACAATCACATGATATTTGTATTAAAATAAGAGCTTTTTCATGAATTTGCATCTGAATGCATTGCTGACTCTGAACATATTTATCACTCATCTGCACAGGAAGCTTTGGGGCATACAGTGTGTATAAAGCTGAGTATAAAAAGATTATATAGTTCTGTTTCTTTGCAACAATGATTTGTATATCTTGGGGTAGGCAATATGAGTACAACCTAACATATTTACTGAAGAAAGGCACTGGCCTACACCTGTCATAATAACATTTTCTTTGTTTAAAATCTGAATATTATTTACCCTGATTTAAAATATTTTAAACCCTCATTCAATCACTACAACATGAAGAATGGGTTTATGGTTTACTCTTGTAAAAGACACCGGTGTTTGTTTCTCCTCTTCAAATTATGGCGTATAAAAGTAATTTTTTTAAATAAAGTATTTCTTTTGTCAGCCTTTCATACCACCTCATATCATTTGTCAGAAAGAAACAACTGGAGTAAGATTAGACACCTTGAAAGACATAGGACATGTTTTATAGCATATAGCAACAGACTATGGTGTCTGTTAAGAATAAATAAAAGTATAATTTACTTCATCATGATTTTTTCCTTGCTTGTGAAATTATGCATTTCTTTTCAATCCAGAAAAAACAATTGCAACATTTCCCCTCCCGTATATTGTTGCCTCTCAAGATCAGCAGTTCTCCTTTTTCAGTGTGATGGATGCTGCACTGGATTACAGAACCCAAGAATATCTGCTCTGCTGTTTCCTCAATATTACATTCATTGTATTCCACAGCATGAGCTCACAGTCAAGATTGTGAATATTGCTCCATGATAAATATCACAGATGAAGAGATGGTCCAGTGCCAATGTTATTTTCATGGTGCTGGCACATCTCCTGAGCAGCATGTTTGTAATACTATAGTAAACACTATTTCCGTTGCAAAAAGTTCTCAGGCACTGCTGTAGCACTCAGAAACAAATTTTTACAAGTATTTTAATATAGTTCATGGAGTTTTTTTCCTCCAGCAGCTCTTTCTGCAAATCAATATTCCTCTTTCCTTCCTTGAATGTTTGTAGGAACGGGGGGTGATCCTGTCAATACTTACACCAGTGAGAAGTTCAGCTGCACTGCCCTGTTTTATTCAGTAGTGCTACACACACAGTGAAGTGCTGGCAAGACTCATAGCCTTGATATATCAACTCAGCTCTTCCCTGAAATACAACCATCTCTGGGATAAAGCGTGATAAATATTCAACAGCACAGGGAAACACTACACTGCAGATTTAAGACTCAATCTGGCAAATACTTACACAAGAGTATATTTTCTACACACTGCTAAAGAAAAATACTTATATATATAAATGTATTCATAGGCACAAGATAGCAGAGTACAGGACCCAAGAGAGGAAGAAGAATGGAGGAGAAGGAGGAGAGAGTGCACCCCAGGGGCTTCACTGAGCATTGAATCTCTTGCCAAAACACAGAGACAGTGCAAGCTGGTGAAGTTGGCAGCAGCTGGAACCAAAACCATGCAGGAATGCTCTGAACCAGGAGTGGGGGTGTCAGCCCAGCACTGCCAAAGGCCCAGTGACCCCCGGAATGTGACTGAGCACTGCTGACAGCAAACCAGGCTGTTTAAACATCTGGGCATGAAGATGGAAGGGAACAGGCAGGAGGAAATGCCCTTTGCTGGAATAAGCTGCAGGATCCATCTCAATCACGTGTCCCTCTCAGTTTCACCTCTGTCCCAAGATTTGGTAAAATTCTTTAAAAAATCCACAGCATCAGAAGATCTCCAGAAATCTCAGCTCATGCACATTTTCAGAGATGAGATAATATTTTGGGTGTGTAATGGCTGGTCTTTGGACACCTGAACAAGTATATTTCCTATTTTTTCATAGGAAACTAATTTCTTCACTGATCTTCCTTCATTTAAGCATTATAAAAAGAAGGCATTTTAAACACCTCCCTGGCACTTCTTCCCAGAGAAATGTTTCCCCATTTCACTCTTCATAAAGGCCTGCAATAAAGAGATACCTGTAAGCCATCCTTTCTAAAACTGCCTTTTCCATTTAATAACTCATACAGAACCAGAATTACAGGAAATGTGTTAATAGATTCTTTTTTTTTTTTCATAGCCTAGGCTTAATTCAATCTCTTCAGTGCAGAGAAATGGAAAATTTTTCATTCTCTCCTGTATGAGTATGCAGCTTAGTGAAGTATCAATCTGCAGAAACTCACTGACACAAAAAGATAGATCTATAATATTTGGTGATCGCATATTAGATATGTGTTGCAAAACTTTCTCAGGCAGTTATTCAGCAATAACAGGCTGAAATCATCTGAACCAGTCTGAAAAGGCTGATTTTGTTTTATATTTATGAGCAGTGATGCTCCTTGCTATGACATTAACAAGTTTATCTAAAACCAAAATGGCACAGCTGCAATAGTTCTAATTTATTATCTGGAGGGTTGATTTTTGGCAGGTTGGTCGGGTTTGGTTTTTTTGATGTTTTTTGTTCACTTTTTTAATGTCCAAAATTGGGGGTCCCATTTCTGTCCTGTTTAAGAGACTGGATTTTATCCATAAGGGGACATTTTACACATCTGAAGATTTAAAGAAAGTAAATGTCAATTCAATTTGTCCTTTCAACCCATACCAATTGAGGAACAGTCATTTTTCTTGCTGATGAAAGTCTCTTGGCCCTCTGTCAAACTAAGAGACAAATGAAGAGACAACTGATATTTCCAAAGCTGCATGCAGGATTTGGGCATACAATTTCCATGTTGCTCTTGATGTACCTGAAGCTATAAAAGAGAATATGTAAAAACCTACAGCAAACTGCAGCACAGCAAAAGCTTAGCTATGGGCACGGTGTCCACTGAAACACATTTATTTGTAAGAATTTGTAAGACCAAGTAAGCCCTGATTTGTTCTGCTGTCAATACCTTGCTACCAGTGTGGTGTTAAATTATTTTGGGGCTGTGTCACATGCTTGGACACTGAGAAATGCAAGGCTACTACTAAACAACAATATTTCTGTTCCTTGGAAGGGAAATATTTGGATACTTTCTGTACTTCATGTGCAGTTATACTCAAACTACCATCACATTTTGGTTGGAATTCAAAATTAAACTGTTATATCAATGCTCTCCTTTTGTGATTTTATTTTCATTTATCATATCTAAAGTCCAGACCAACAACTCCCTAGAGTAATTGCACTTATCATTTATATTGGTAGAGAAGGTTTTTAGGGCAGCTACCACCCCCATCTTTTTGGTTGTACCATTGTAAGAAAAAGAAACTGAAATTTCAAGAGAGGAAAGACTTTGAAAAGGGCAAGGGAAGAATGAAATCTCCAAAGCTTATACAAACTTTCCATTCACAATCTAATATATCTGGACAAGCCCAAAGTGATTAAAATTTCTGAACTCTCAGCCACTTATGCACGGAGTGCATTGAAGGTGTTATTTCTGTATTTTTAGAAAAAGTATAATCCACATTTACCATTTTGAAAATGAACTTCAGTTTGGGTTTTATGACACTTAAAAATTGGGTTGATGAGCATTCCCCCTATAATTGCCTAAAATTGTTTCTTCTGCCAACAGTCTGCAGATACATTATAACCACCTATCATTGGAGTGACAATACCTGCATTATCCAGTAAAATAATGGGGATATAGGAAAATTCTCCTGAAAATGTTTGAAGCAGGCTCAAAAACTCATAGATTTCTTGAGGTTCAGATTACCTTGATTTCTTTGAGTAATTACCTAAGACATTTGGGAAAATTTTTTGAGACTTCCTTTTAAAAATAATGAATATTAAGAACTAATTGTTTCTCCTTAGGATATAAATATTCACTTTTGGAATTAAAAGACAAAAGACCCCAAATTGTTTAAGATTTATGTTACACAGTTCAAGAAAGGGAATGTCATCTGCTTCTCATCAGTTTTGACTGAGAAAAGGCTTTGTAAGATAGAAAAGTCCCTTGCCAACACATTTTCAAATGAACAGAAATTCAGACTGTTTCTGTCCTCTTTGTTCCAGTCGATACAATGGCTTCATGGGACTAAATTAAATGCAAGTTTTGCAAAGGTCACAAGCTACTGGTCCAAGGTAGCCCAAATTAATCAATGCATAAATGTCTCAGTACACCAAGTGATACCTAATATTCCTGGGCAGTCAAATCTCAGGGCAGCCAGATTCTTAAGGGTATAAATTCAGTTGGAGTGTTGGAAACACTGGAGATGCATTTTCAGACACCCACCTGCCAAAGGAGTATGAAAATAATCCTGTGGCTTGTCATTCCCACTAAAGTCTTCAGCAGAGCTATGGGACCTCTGCAGCTTCTTGAGATTTTCTGCTGAGAAAAAAGTTTGGGGACAGTTATTATACACAGCTAACCCCACACACAAAAAAAGGAAAAAATAAAACCCTTCTAGCATCCATTCACATTGAAAGATACGAGTCACTAAATGAATTGCTACAGCAGAATTTAAAGGATAAAATGGCACAGATCGTGTAAATACCTTCAACTCTGAGTGCAAATTCTAGAACACATTCACTGGCTCAGCAATGATCCTGTATGGACCTTGTGCTTGGCCCTGCATTCTCCAAAAGGTCACTGGGAGGTTGTGACCCCATTAAAGGCTGCTGGTGGGCTGTGCCAGGGAAGCAGCACCGTCCCTGCTGCTCTTGGGGACATGAGGAGAGCAGCCAAGCTGCAATTAAACAAATGAGCCTTGCTTTATCCACAGCTGGAGGGATCAGGTATAGCAGGTTGTGTGCTACCTGTGTCAGGAGGACTTTGATGGTTTGATGCACTCTCAAAAGTGTTTTTATGCAAAGTGTTTCTTTTTAGATCAGTTTTTTTTTAAAGGGTTGTGGCAAACAGTGAGGTGGGTCTGAGGCAATTATGACTCCAACTAGCAATAGGTTTTATCTTTGCATTTTCTGGGTAAATCATTTCCCTCACACTAGGAAGGAATGCCATCACCTGCCAGCAGCACACTTCTGAGGAACAGGGCTACACTTAGACTTTTCATTTCTTTATTTGTTTTACAATCCTTTATTTTTCAGATACTGGTTTCTATAGTCAAGATTGCACCCACAGGGAGAATATTTGTATGCTTCCAACTCACTTCAGGAACCTTTACCTCCTTCTACTGCTCTACATAAGAATTTAAACACCCACTGCTTTCACCAGGTACATTTTTGTTAGCTGAAGAAGCAGAAAATATTCAGCTTATGTAGGTTAAACTCCTACTCAGATAAATCCACGTAAAGGATGGCCATATGGCATATACAGAAGAGTGCCTGTCTTGGTTTTGGCTGGGATGGTTAATTTTCTTCCTGGCAGCTGGAATGGGGCTGTGTTTTGGATTTGTTCTGGAATTGGTGTCCATTTCAAAGTATGAATCAGGAAAGATTTTTATCCAGGTACTGTTCAGATGCACAAGAGGGTAACAGGAAGGAGTGCTGAAGGAAAGTACCCCCTCAGGTGCCTCCTTTCAAGGGAGGCAGGGGTGCAAACTTGTCACTTATTTCTGCTTTCCAGTGATCTTGGTGACTGATGGACAGAAGCAGAGTAATCCCAAAACCAGCTGGTGCAGCAACTCTGGCCTCATGAGGCTCTGAGCCAGCCCCAGTATTCCAGTATTATTCCATCCCTCTGCCTCAGGGTGCAACAAGGAACAGCACCAAACCCAGACATCTCACAGAAAATGTCCTGGGAAGTCTTCAAACAACAAGTCTGGGATTAAAAAATATAGAAGTCCAAGTTTACTGTTCTATTACTCATCTCAGGTCCACTCTTATGGCTCTCTATACATCAGTCTAGACTTCCAGAATTCATTAATTATACATTTCTATTCTGGAGCTTGACATGGTAATGCAGTTTTAGCTGATTCTATGTAAAATCTATGGGATTGATGAGTACTCTTTCATCACTCCCATTCCCTGCTCCTATTTATTCTCAAAAATTAATTTACACATTAAAAAGTCTTTTCTTTGTGCCTTTTCCATTTCTGTGTCATGGTGTAATAGCTTATTTCTTGTGCTGCAATTGATTACACTTACAGAGTGAGGAGAGAAATTTGAAAGCCTCTGATAATGGGAATACTTGTCTAAAAACATGTTGATAGAAAGTCTACCATCTAAACACTAAATATTCTCATTTTCTAGCAAAAACTGGATTCATTCTTATATTATAGTGAGAGCAAAAATATCATGTGAAGGGGACCAGCAGACTAATTACATGAATATATTAAAAGTCTCTGGTTTTGACAGGTAAGAGGTAGCTGTCATTCTTTCCAGCACTTTGTGAATTACTTCTGTCCTTCATTATCCCAAAAGATTATTATTGTTCTGTTTCTTGTGAGTGTAGTGAGCTAGAACAGCAGAGATAATAGGTTATTATAGGAAAATTTGGCTTTGACATTTATATGATAAATTTGAAGTCAATTAGAGGGAAAATACACCATTAGATAAAGTGAGTGTACCAATTACTGCAGTGAAGAGTTATTGCTAATGGCATAATTGAAATTTATAGAGTGGTGGTCCCAGCACTGTAGAATTAGATTGCATAAATGATGGCAATAGCAGGCATGTAAACATTATTGTCCCTAGTCATTTACAGGCTGAGGATGGAGGGAAGTTTTTTATTAGGATTCCACCCTGATGTTAAAAATCCAAAGTTACCAGGAGAGGACTCATGTGAGATACTCACCTTTTTCCATAAGTTCTCGCAAAAAGAAATAAAATTGCATTTTTAAGTAAAAGTTGTATGCATTTTCATGGAAATTAAATATGTGTATAAGGGGCTGTTAAGAGAAAATAAAAATGGGGAGAATTTTCCATGGGGAGAATTAAACAAATATGTAACTTAATATGAACATCAAGGTAAAGGGGAAACAAAATATATTTGGTCAAATTTAGAGGTGGAAAAAGAGGAGATTTTCTGCCTTAGATATTGGATTGTAAAACAACCTCATGAAGAAACTATATGAAATTCAATTTTTAGTATTTTAAAAGTAGATGGAGAGTTATGCTGAAAGAGAAATATTAGAGAAAATCATGTCAGACTAGACCAAAAGGACAGGTTAGCCAGGATCTGATTAAAAACTTGCCAGTCATGCTTTTAAAAATTCTGCATTTTCTAAAAGCCTTAAGGCAAGCACAAAAGTTGGGAAAACAGTACAAGTAAGGAATGTACTGTAATCCCTACTTGTGATGTGCTATTTTCCTGTTTGCTCACATTCACATCCAGCCATTCCCTCCTGCCTCACCTCCCCTCACGTTCACAAGGGCCCTGCACGAGGCTGCAGCTCTGCCCGGGTACATCAAGGGCTGGTGACAGAGGCAGTGGCTCAGCTGGCAGCCAGATCCCTGCTGGACCCTGCTGCCTGACCCCACAGGATCCCAAACTTCTCCTGCCAACACAAAGAGCAGGGCTGGGGCTTTCAGCAGCACCCAGCAAACGCCTCAGTGCGAAGGGCAAGAGGAGCTCTGTGATCACCACCCCGAAATTCTGCAGGTGCAGCTGTGGAGCAAAAGCTAAAGAGGAGCCAGAGTTATTTGGTCAAATTGCTGTGGGAGGGCACAGCTGTGGGAAATCAGAAACACCAGCCTGAGGCCTGAGAGGGGCACACAGTGCATATTTGAAATGCCATTGTCACCACGCCAGCCTATAAGATCTGTATTTCAACACAAAGAGGACCCACATCTCAAATATCATCATCATCATCAAATATGCTGATCATCTCCACTGACCTGGGGGAATCAGTACTTGGTGAGGGCCTGGCACAGGTCACCCAGAGAATCTGTGGCTGCCCCATCTCTGGAAGTGTTCAAGGCCAGGTTGGACAGGGCTTGGAGCAGTCTGGTCTGGAGGGATGTGTCCCTGCCCATAGCAGAGGGATGGGATGAGCTGGTCTTCAAGGTCCCTTCTAGCACAAGCCATTCTATGGTTCTATGATTCTATGAATTTGGACAATCACCTGCCAAAAACAGTTAGTTCATTATGTGCCAAAATAGGAGTTAAGGCTGAAATTGAAGCTAGCTCAAGATCCTCAGCTTTGATCATTTTGGTTGTGGTGTACTAACCTGAAAATCCTTGGTATACATGC
>VZTB01012110.1:154178-181518 GCA_013397245.1 Thryothorus ludovicianus | reverse complement strand
ACACCTTCATATTTCTGATGGATTCTGAGAGGATGTCATGCTGAGCAGCTCAGCATCTTGCAGAGTAATTTCTGGCTGCACAGAAACTCTCAACAGACACCAGCAGGAACTCTAGTAATGGAAGTCAGACTCCAGAAACTTTAAAATAGGCAACTGTCTACTTTTCCTTTCCCACAGACTACTTCATATGCTTTCAAAATTCTGGCTTATAAAATTCCTTGCCTTGCCATAAGCACATAGCTTATAACAAGGATGATGTGGACAAAAATATTAAAGAAAGAGAGAAATATTTTTTTTCATTCTCTTTTAATGAATGCTCCTATTGAAGAAATAAATTACTTTAGAAAGCCCATTCTAATCAGGTATGATTTACTGGATTGATAAAAAAGGGATCTTGGAACAGAGGTCAAAGTCAGTTTAGGATTTTTGTGTCATAAATGACTTCTTTTATGTTGTACACAGACCAGTCATTTAAGGATCAGCTGCACTGGGAATCAAGTTACCGATTATTTGCTCTGATATTCAGGTCTACGATCACGTTCAGAAGCAGCTGAACCCCCTTCGTTTCTCAAAGGTGGATAAGAGACAGATACCAAATTCATATGAAAGGAGGAGAGGCTGGAGGCTGAAATACTTTCCTTGCTCTTTTTTTGGGTCAGGCATTCCTACAGCTCAATAAATTAATAAGCTTTAAATAATTCTTAATGCCCTCTCAAATCAGTATTTCTCAAAATTAAAGTTATCCTTCCTGACTTTTCTAGGTACAGCAGCATTCTGCTATTTTGGAAAGACCAGCTTTGAATATTCACAGCAATATGTCATAATCCCTATGGGCTGTGCTGCCTCACCCTTGTGTCATCTTTGATCTATCACCAGTTTCCCAAGCTGCTCTGCAGCTATTACATATCAAGAAGTTAATTTCTTTAGTCTAAAACAAGATATGCTTCCAATGCACTGCTCTGAATAAATACCAACAATGTGCAAAAGAGATCAACATTAATCCAGTTGTGACTGTCACCACAATTTATTCACCAGCTGGATTTCAAAATGTATACCTTTTCCTATTTTCTTTACTCATCACTGCAGAAGTTTAATCTGAAGTAAAGCCCACAACTGCCAGGCACTTTTACTAGGTAAGTACATCATGTTTCTTCCATGCTGTTCCCTCTACATACAGAAATATCTTTATTCTTAAATTCTCACAAGATGTCAGTTTTTTTACAAAGTTTCAAAATATGATGAGTCAAAGAAACAACATTCATGAAATTACCTCTGTGTATTAAAACACGCTTGGTTTGGATACTAAATGTGAGGAAAGGAGATGTGCAGTAGAAAGGTTATTCAGAAATTAGACATTTAGGTTTTTTTCATCTCAAATTCCACACATTATGCAGCTACACCCTGATTTTGGATGAAGTAAGAGTCCTGCTGATAGCCCACTTTCTCACTAGTTTGCAGTGAAAAATTGAGCTGCTTTGAAGAAGCACGCATGAAGTGAAATTTCAGGTACAAAAACAAATAAGGGAACTAAAACTCATTGAGTTACTTTTTCAGCACACAGGAAGTACAAAGTTCTTCTCCTCTGAACCTCTCCCGTCCCCACCCTGTGACACCACCCTTATGCAAGTACTGAGCCCAGGAAAATAGAAAGGAGAGCCTGAGGGATTGCATATGAGAGGAGAGTATTTTCCTTGGAGGGTATGAAAAAGCCCTTGGCATTTATCCAGTAATGCCTGTCTACTGACTCTCAGCACAACTCTGTTGGAAAGTGCCTTAGCACTAAGGAGGGTTAAGTCTTTTGCCAGACTATGAAGTATCTTGTGTAAACCCATCCCTGGCCTGTCTTTTGGTCATTTAGTCACATAATTTTGATCACCCCACCTGGGAGATGTCTAACTTCTTTCAGACAAAACAAGAATTCATTCCTACTCAGAAGCAATTAAAAGCCTTAGAAGAACTAAAGCAATTTTTCAAATGCTCCACAAACTGCCATTTACATCAAGGATATGTTTACACAAAATGTTTTCTTAATTGCTCCATTCCCCTTCAGTTTGCAATTATAGAAACACGTACAAATTTGGAGCCAAAATATGTTACCAAATACATGACTTAACAAGGGGTGTTTTGCTATCACCCATCTCTGTAGCTACTTGTCATGGTTTAAGCTGAGCTGGCAACTAAGCATCTCACAGGCACTCATTCACTTTTCCCCACAGCAGTGGGATGGGGGGGAGAAAACAAAGTTAGACTTGGGGCTTCAGTGAGGAGCAATACAATTGCTCAACACCCACCAAGCCATGCCAAACTCTATCCAGGGGCTGCAATCAGTTTCCCCCTTGCTGGGTAACTCCCCAGATTAAACACCAGGCGTGATGTTCTGTGATCAGCTTGGGTTAGCTGTTCCAGCTATGCTTCCTCCTGGCTTCCTGTGCACCTGGGCATGGGACACTGAAACTGTCCTTGAATTAGGGTAAGCACTACTTAGCAGCAACTAAAACATCAGTGTGTTATCAACATTGTTCTCATACTGAATCCAAAACACAGCACTGTACAGCTGTACCAGATGAGAAAAAATTAACTCTATGCTAGTCAGTCAAAACCAGGACACTACTCCAACATTCACCTCACCTCATATAAAAGAATAGCAAAACCCATTCTGTTATCACAATTAAACACTCAACATATTATTTCATTTTTAGGAAAGAAACTGTTCTGCTGTTTTGCCTTTATATACAAACAGCACATCTTTTGCTTTCTTTCATAGGGCTCCACACTTCTGGCTTGTAATTTCTGTGCCATTTTTGTTCAGAAAAGATATTACAGGTTTATAGACCATTGCTACAACAGTATTTTTTAAAAGAACAGCAAATATCTACTTTCTACTTTTTCTACTTGGAGTGCTCAGAGAAGAAAGTCAATCTGTCCATCATCTTCCAGTTGTAGATGTAACTCCATAAACTGTTGTAACTGAGATGTGTTATTTCTGAGACCTTTAACACTACTGGACTAATAACAAATCTTAATGTAATCTACATGCGTTTGAGTTTTGATGCTTATAGTCCAGGTTACATAGGTAAAAATGTTCTGCAAAGTCAGAGAAATGCTGAACATATGTTAGTATCAACTGTCAATAGCCAAAAGGAGATGCTTTAGGAAATACAGTGTTAATATATGAATTTCAGAAATAACACCTGACAAAATAATGGGCTTTAGAGTGAAGAAATTTTGATGAAATTACACAGGAAGAAACAGAGAAAGAAAGAACATTAGTCCCCAAAAGCCCAAATGGATTGTGCATTAAGAGATGAAGAAACTCATTAGCAAATGTACCCACTAAATCCAAAATTACTTCCTGTAACTATTCCCCTGCTACAAAACTTCTAGACAATAAACAAGAATTTATGCAGATCCCTATTCAGAGATAAAAAAGACTGCAGCGTGAATTTTTCAGGTACAGCAGAATTAATGATCCCTAAACTGCAGAAGAGTATGCAACAAATCAAAGTGACATACACTGCACAAGATATAGTCAGTATCAGTCAGAGATTATGCTTCAGCTCTATCCACATACCAAGAAAATGAGTGTATTGGAGGGAATCCACTGCAGGATAGCTGAGACTATAAAAAAGTAATTACTTTTACTCACAGCTGTGTAAAATAATTATACTGTATACAGGTGACTTGTAAAAATGGATTAATTTTATAACCTCCCAAGACCTGAATTTAGCAACCATATGTTAGAAATTAATGATGTTTCTATTGCTATTTATTTTGTAGTTCTTAATCACAAATCAGTTTAGGTTAGGTGTCTATAGATTGAGCACTGTAATTTATGCATAGTATGAGACATTTATTCCCATATCTGTATGAAAAGGAAAAGAAAAAAAAAGCTCTGATTTGTTTGAGCCAAACAGTTTATAAATGAAACATCTGTGTAAATGCTAACTCATCATTGTCATACTGCTTGCTGCATAGTAGACAACATGCTGATAATCCTATTTTATAAAAAAATATGTCACTTACAAAAACCACAGAATAAGCCATTGCTAAATATGGGCAAAAATCATAACTTCCTTGCTTTTAATGTCAGCATGTGCTGACATTTTGCTCCATTTTCAGCATGGGAGTTGAATGAAAAAGTTAGCCATGACAATAAGAGGTAATATTATTTCTGTAGTATTGTAGCCACAAGATTTGAAAACATGTTAAAATTCTCCCTTAGAGCCACTGAATAAATGTTTAACCACTCTTTACTAAAACATTTCCTAGTATCCAATCAAATTAATTGTTTAGTGTCTGTTTGTCTACCCATCCTTTCCCTAGTTCCTCTTTTCTTACTTACACTATAAGCTTCATTTTACCCCAGGAAGCCAGCCACAGTAGTAGGCTCTCCTGGCTCCTTGTATCAGCTTAAGACTGCTAAAAAACAAAAGCTGCTATTCTTAAGCATATGCTGCTGCTTTCACTGCTGCTAGGCAGCCACACGCTGTCTGTCCTGACCCCTCGCCAGCTTCCTCCCTGTGTCACAACACAAGAGAAGCAGGCAAAGCCATGGAGGGATGCAGAGAGCCATGACGGGACAAATCCAAGTAAACAGGGATAATGGATTTCACTAGGCTATTTCATCAACCTTATGCATATGCCCATGAATAAGGAAGGCCTATGGAAGAGATCCAGGGCTCCAGCCTTCTTCAATTATATGAAATAAAAATTCATCACAATATAAAACAACAAATAAAGAACTGAAGTCCCAAACCTACATGCCTTGCTGAAATGGAGACTAAGAAATGCAAGCCCGGCTGCTGCTGCCAGCAGCAGATTCTAGTCTCCGAAACCACATAACTCCATGGCATGAACATGGACAGGAGACAATCCCTTCAGGTGGTGATTTCAGAACGCATCCGTATGATAGCACTGTCTCCAGCCATGCCTCTTACAGAGAAGTGCAGAACATGCTAGGCTCCTAATATTACCATTTAAATAGCATTCTCTTAAAACTATATTCTGTGTGCCAAAGCAGGTAGAGAGTAACGAATTCTAAGGCAGAAGTAACATGTCACTTAACATCTACTTCTTTGCTTAGCATTGCACTTGTACACCACCACATGGCTTTGCCCTCTGAGCAGGGGTTGCTCTCTGTTTGGTGCCTAGATCAATGCTCCTTACTGAGTGTCGTGGTTTAGAGGGACACTGAGACAATAGAAAATCACCAGAATTAACAATACAAAGTTGGGGAGCTTTTGTGATGGGTGATTGAAATATCGCGAAGTCTGGCAATATGCTGTGTAGATTCAAAGCAGTTTAGCATTTAGAAAGCACGTTTCTAATCTCTTAATAGATGCCATTAGTATTCTACAGATAATATTCCATATACCTAGATGATCTATTAATCAAAAACCACAGTTGAATCAACATTACAAATGCAACATGGTAATGTCAACAGAGAAAGTGGAAATTAAATCAATCTGTTTCAAAAGATTACTAAGTATAACCTGAAAACACATTTTCTTTTTAAATTATATTTTTAAAATCTATTAAGATGTCAGGGACCTGATTCCCATCTTCCACTGTCATTGAGCAACTAATTTTTCCCTGAGAAAACTCAGTTTTATTTTTCCAAACTTTTAAACCAGTTTCCCTTCCTGAATGTGACCATTTTCCTGCCATACTGTGCAGTCAAGACCAACCATCAGAGTACCTGCAGCTCCAAATGATGCAACTGGCATGTGAGAAGCACTTAAAAAAGCAGTGTGCACCTTCTACACAGTGCAGCCATGTGCACATTCAGGAAGTATGCTAATGATTTGGGAGTAGTTAACAGGGGAGAGGTTGCAGTATCAGAAGCCAAAAAATCTTCAGAAAGTTTTAAATTTTATACCCTACTGGACTTGTCTGTTCTCCATTGGATGTGTGGGAAATCCCCTCCAACTATGACAACCTACACCATATCAAGCATATTTCTTTCCAAATGAAAATATGCTAAAATGCCTCACACTGCTCTTAACCATGATTCATAACCATTAGTTCTGAAACTGAGCTAGTACCTGAACCTCAGTGGCTACTTCTCTTCACCACTTGGTTTTTCTGTAATATTGGCAGCTTCTTGGATTGCTTAATGGACTAGTTTCTCTGCATGTATGGATGATGACATGTACAGCAATGATGGTACTTATTACCATCCTGAACTAGGCTGGAATGAAATGCCTTAAAGACAAAGCCTGTTAGAGTAGGTGAACTATGTCCTGCCGACACCGTAAAATGTGATGATGACTTTTAGAGCTGCTAATTACAAAAATTCACTTAACATCAAGATGTAGAGATATTTTTTCCATCTGTCCATTAAAACATTCTTCTGATTTCAAGGTTAGCTTTTGGACAACATGTTGATAGATAGGAAAAGATACACGGCAACATATTTTTTTGTATTGTATGAGTGCCATCTTTTGCTCCCCTCATATTGCTCTTCTATGGTCCAATTTATCATCTCATTCCCTTATCCTCAAAATACTTTAATTTCCTCAATATTTCCTTAAACATTGTGAAATTCTTTGTTTTCTCTTCTCACATCTGTGTCACTGCATTGCCAAATGTCTACCTTTCCATCTTTTCCATGTTACTGTATCAATGATTTCACAATTTACAGTGTTCAATGTTATTATAATTTAGATTCCTAGTTGACCTACTACAAACTTAGAAGTAACTAACAGCTAATATTTTCCCTGTCTCGGCTTTGGGAGACCTAGAGAAAAGGCTCTAAAAAGGTGATTAATGTCAAACTTCAGTTTCTCTTAGAGCTGCAGTTGTTGAAGATGTAACACTGTAGGGGAATTTAAGTGACTGCAGAATGTGGAGTGGGAATTTTAACCAGAAAATTAAAATGGAAATATCCTATTGGGTGTAAACTGGTAACTGAAATGAGTTCACATTCATACCGCAAAACTATCAGCTTGAGAAAAATAGAAGGAAAAGTCCCAAGCATGAGCCAGGGAAGACTCCAATCAGGGCACATAAGCTCTACTGAAGCAGTAAAACTGGAAAACATGCTGTCCTGCAGCTTGCTTGACTGGCAAGAGGTGCTAGGAGCAGGAAAGGTTGTTAGACCCTGCAGCTGGCAGGTCTAAAAGGCATGTGCAAAGAGAGATGGGAGATGCAGAAAGCCACCAGTTATCTTAAGAAACAGAACCCTGTCACTGAGTTGGAAGTGTCACAGACGCAGTAGGAAGATAAAAACCAATCCAAGTGTGGGGAAGAGGAGCAATGTCAGTCATAGCAAAACTGCTGTGAAAGAGCCAGAGTGACAGGAAATGCCAGACTGAAGAAATAATGTTCAGAAGCGAGGTGAGAAAATGGGGCTCCTCCTTCCTCCACATGGCACTCCTCGCATGTTATAGCTAGGGAAATTCATGGGCAAGGTTAGCTATATGCTCCACTTTCAACAAGGAGGCAATGGTGTATCCTGCTGGGCTACTGCCCAGCAGATAGCTCTTTAGAGTCTGCTGCCAGCATGTAGGACAGTCCGGTTTCATCTGTTAGCCTAAAATAAAGACGTCCCATCTGCTGCTGTCTGTTTTTCATAGCAATGGATGTAGATAAGACCACAAACTACAACTAAAAAGTTAATTCTTAGAATCCCATAGCAAGTCCTTCTATGTTCAAAGGAAAAACCAAGCAGATAAACTATGAAATCTGTCAAGCAACTGGAATGTCACTCCCACCTTTCTCTGCCTTGGAATCATTTGTTGTTGCACTAGCACTGTCATTTTCTGGGTGTTTATACAGGATGTGATAAAAAGTGTCTCCAGTCCTGAAGACACTACAGTGATAAAAAAAAGCCTTATCAATATTCACGCATGCTTTCAAAATCATATTCTCACCTACACATTGTTTCTTATTAGGTTTGCAAGCTGCAACTTTTACCCAAACAAAATTGAGACTTTTAGATGTTTTTTTTTTCCCTATGCCTTTTCCTACAGATATATTATCATATTATAAGCTGTAAATAACACTGTTCTCCTATTACTGCTGAATATTATATAGATGTGCCACAAAACTGCAACAAACTGCTTGTAGCAAGATCTAAGCTGTGAATGTATGCAGAAACTAGATTTGTCTCTAACTACATGAATTTTCTATTGTCCAGATTTATGCAAGGCCAAATAAAAAACCAGACTCATCAAAGCCAGGAAAAAAAGGGCTATTTTTTATCTTTGTACATCCCTACCCCACATGAGATATCAGTGAAGAGCATGGCTGAGAGTGAAAGAATGAATGTGGCAGTCCTGGGAAAAAGGAATATTAGGCAGGGTAAGGATTGGTGTGCATTGTTCCCTGCTCTGACCCCCACAGTTGTTTTTATGCCTCCTGACAGTGAGAGCTGCGTGCATCCTCCCTTTCTCAAAACAGCTCTGCTTTCCAAGTAAATAAAGGTAAATCCAGAAATTACATCTCTGCCTGCCCCTCCTTCCCTTTTCCAGCTCCCTTAGAAGAATTCTAGCTAAATGCACCAAACAAGCCTGCATATATTTCCTTTCAGTTTTTCTCTAAGTAGCCAATATTTTTACATTCTGTATATTTCAATGCCTCCTGTATATCACCATCATCACTATCCTTTATGTGCTTGGAACTGAAGAATATTTTCATTCCTTCATCATAGACAGAAAAGAAAGTAACTGAATGAGCTGAATCAAATTCCTATAATTAAATATTTTTAAAAATACTGCCCCCACAAACCAACTTTTACAGTAATTGAATCTTTTATTGCTGAGATTATTGCTGCATCCTTCATCAGTTAACCTTCAAAAATTACATATACTGTTAACGGCAACATTTTAAGAGGGCATTGCAAAAAATTCAGAAATCACATGCTTCAGTTGATAGGGAATAAAACCTGAAAATATAATATCAGGTAGACTATAATGAGAACTATCACAAACAGCAGAGCTACCAGTAATTAAGCACTTTTAAAAGCAAGCTGGGAATGCCCTTTCGTTCCTTTTTGCCCATTGTATTCTCAGAGCTAGGCAAAAGAGCTGAAAATAATCTAGCACATTAGGTGACTGTGCAGTGAAGTTTTGTTTCCTAATTATAAATACCATGTCTGCCCTCAGACAAAAGAAATCCTTCTGAACTGATGTAAGCTTCTCTCAT
Organism: Thryothorus ludovicianus; assembly: GCA_013397245.1. Classification (NCBI taxonomy): domain Eukaryota; kingdom Metazoa; phylum Chordata; class Aves; order Passeriformes; family Certhiidae; genus Thryothorus; species Thryothorus ludovicianus. Next base: position 172,371 of record VZTB01012110.1, on the reverse strand, counting down.
AAAGAGCTGCAACATAATTAAAATACAGCTCTCCTGCTTTCAGTAATGAGGTCCTGAGTGCTTTGCATCATGCTGACTAGCATCTACCCTTTCTCTGTCTAAAGTAACTGCAATAAAAAGCCCTTAATCAGAAAATCTTCCCCACATCTGCCGCTCGGAGTGAAGAGACGCTTACCTTCTGAAGGCTTGAACAGGCCTCTCTACTGCAAACACAGCAAAGATGCTTCACTGCTGCACTTCAGCATCCCTCGTTCTCTCGCAGTTTACTAGGAACACAGATCCTCCACCATTTTCTCGTCACGTGTGCAGTGGTACAGCTGAATAAGGGCGATCACCTGCCTTCACACAGCCGGCTGTGCCAGCCAGCAGCGGCTGGGCTTTGCTTACAGGCGCACTGAAACAAATGCCGAGCTGTGCTTCTGCCCTGAAAATTGCGATTCCTTCTCACATTCCCTGTGGAGCTTCGTCGGAGCATCAGCAAACTGATGCAGCGAGTCAGCTGGCAGCAGCAAAAAGGCTCCCTGCTGCTTCATTTCACTGACTGAGAAAAGCCTGTGCTGAGATTGCATGACAAAAGTTCCTATGGATTCAACCTATCTCGACCCTCATTTCTGTTGCATCGATGGCTATAGAGCACAAGCACGTCGAAACATGGTCTGCATAATTTTTTTTGGTTTGCAGTTTAGCAACAGGAATGCACATGCAAATTTAAACAAAAAAAACCACCAAAACACCAACAAACCACCAGTACAGAAGGCACGGTGGATTCTGAAAATACGAACTACGTGCAGCAGGAAGCAATGCCCACCGCCTGTGGTCTTGGTTGTATTTCTTAGGGAAATAAAGGATATTTCTTCCCAGGCAGTGCAGTCTCACAGTCTCCTTTTATAGAAGTCTACTGCAAGTAGGGTCCCTAAAAAATCCAGTTTCCTTTCCAAATGCAAAACAACTTCCAACCCTAATCCCAACAAGGCAACAGACCTCAGGACAGCCTAACCTTCATCTGCTTTCTCTCTTCACACTGCACGGATCTTCCTGGAAAACAATGAGAACTGGAGAAGCTTTCATATCAGATTGCTTAGCCATAAACAGTCCAAAACAAACAAAAGCCTAACCCCATTTTCTCTTTTCAGTACAGCTCCATGCACAGCTACAGCACACTGTAAATCACAGTTCAGTGGCTCCCACCTTGTTCTTCATAGTATTAGTAATCCTACAGAGAAAATGGTCACTATCAGCTACACATGTCCTGGTAAGTCAGTCCCAGATGCTATTTTAAAGGAAAACAGATAAATACAAAGCATTTCAAGTAATTTAAAAATCATCACCAATATGAAAATACACTTCTAAAGACAACAGTGCTGCAGACACATCATCTTTGATGTTTTTGTCACCTAGCGGTACATAAAATTTCCAGTGATGGGGATGTTTCTAACACTTTTTCAACTGGCCAAGATTTAATTCATTTAAAATCAAAAGTCCACAAACCCAGTAACCATGGACCTAGAAGTCCATAATACCCAGATTTCCTGTATCCAGGAAATAAAGCTATAAAATCTTTATGTACAATAGAAGTAATTAGTAGCAAGATTACGGTGAAGCTGTGAAATTAGTAATGTCTTAATTCTCCATGCGCAGAGTACCAGAGAGTATTTTTGAGATTTTAAGATGCTGTTGAGGAAACTTCCCTGTGCAACCATCCACGAGCCACACTGGCAGTCACACTCACAGAACCTGAGCTGGGTCTCCACACTCACGTGGTCAGACCAGGTTTCCTTACCAGTGCAACCCCACGCTTCCCATAGCAGTCTCAATCCTTAAAACAATCTAATTTGGGGCAACAACAGAAAAACAGCTTGAGCTGGGTGCCTCTGAGGAAGGACCCTGAACACAGGAAACCTGGGCTTTTATACCCTCACAGTCTGTGCATGCAAAAGTCTGGGGGTCATCCAGCAGAGTCATCAGTCCCTGCTGTGACTTTCAGTGTCCAGTCACCTGCTGGCACAGCATTCCCCATGCCCTTCATTGTGCAAAGGCCAGAACCAGTTCATGGACTCCTTAACAGATGCTCTGCTGGGACCACTTACTTCACTGGGGCTCACTGCCAAAGTCAGATTTGTGACAATGGGGTTAAAGTTTCAAAGTTCATTAACACTACAGGCTGAAGTCTCCTGTCATTGATCACATAAATTGGAATATATTATATAACTAATTAGCTCAGAAAACAATGGTGCTTTTAATAGCAATGGTTTTTTTTCATTTGACCACTTAACCATACTAATGAAGTCTACCTAACCAGGTCTTCTTGCTTTAAGAAAGTGACTCTATCACGCCAATCTCACAATTTAATTAAAATTACAGTACCATTAGTAAATAGTAGTAAGTTGTGTGTTTTTCCCCTTTTAAAGTTGTTTTTCAACTGAAGTGCGGTTCTTCTTAAAAGATTTTTATAACGGTCTTGGTATTTGCCGTGTTAATATTAAAGCCTTTTTTTTCAAAAATGAGATCATCAGGACCTTCCTACAAGCACCCCTCTCAGTTGTTGCTCCTTTACTTACATATTTAGTTTTAACCTTTAAAGCATGGTCCTTGTGTTAAGTCAAATGTCATGCTTTGTGCTGCCAAGTGGGAGACCTAAGTTCAATTCCCATTTCAAGTCCATAATTTTGTAGTTCGGCAGGAGCTGGAAGTATACTAAAGCAGCATGCCTGGCCCCCAGAGTGCCTGGAATTGCTTTCCAGTGGATCTGGCCAATTAATAAACAATCCTGACAGAAGTGAAAGATCGCAGCCCCACAGGTTTCCAAGGAAAAAAAGAAAACAGGTATCCAAAGGGAAGTAAATGTTACTTTATTTTTTTACAACAGATTTTCAAGCCTTTAAGCATCCTATATTTAGCATCCTGCTTTGCCCATAAAAGAATAAGGTGAACCTGGAATCCCTAACTCACTGCCTTATTCTAGCTTTGGGATGACAGAAGAGACATTTTGAGAATATATCTAGTGAAACCTTTGGTCACTGGAGTCAATGTTAATTTTTTCCTGGGTTCTAATTTGTCAGTATTTCATTTCAGTATTGGGCATTGAGATTGACTTGAATAATTAACAGCTTTGAGATTTATTTGTATTTGGCTAAGTCACAGAGATAGCAGAGTCATCTGAGAGTTTTTATTAATCTTGTAACAGTCATATATTCTTCTTTAATTAAATTTAATTATCTTTATTCACTGGCAAGCACAGGGGAATGTGATGAAAGCAGACTTTTCTATTAATATAACACTGGATTTTTTTCCCTCCTTGGCAATTTTAATAGCCAACAGTACACTAGTGGTCACAGAGGGATATTTCAGTCAAAGACAGTGGAAGAATTCTCTTTTCCAAAACATCATATATGTGAGCAGAAAAGAATAATTCCTGTTACTTTGAGAAAATGTTATCAGAAAGATAAATTAAGCTTTCTTTTGAAGTCTTATTCTAGTAGGTTAAGTACATTGTGGTAGTTCTTCAATGGAAATTGTCTTCTTGGTTTTGCCACTAGTTTTCTAAGTTCTCCCCCAAACCTCCCAAATATCTCTGTTCTTATTTTTATTGTTCTTACTGCTTCTTGTATCTCAAGTCAATACATCATTTCATAGTATTTTGTTCAGCTCTTTTCATCTCTTTCTAATAAGGAAAAGGAAAATACTTCCCATCAACAAAGGTAAAAGCAAGAATGATCTGGTGTACACCACTAAAATACTCTGGAGAATATGCTGGATAGAAACTAGAATAGCCATCTGCATTGATTCCTCTGCTTCCTGATCAATTCATCACCTCCAGCCTTCATACAGCTCTCTAAGACAAGACACCTTCTATCAAGAAGAAAATTACCTCCCATCTTCATAAATTTTACTGCTGGCATACATCCAAGTCATCATGCCCACCTAACAAGCTTTATGTTATCCCGCCCACCCTTAAAAAGCTTTATAAAGACCTTTTTAAAAAGTTTTCTTTCTGGAACGACTGACATTAGTAATGTACTATCAAATATTTTTGTACTTTTTTTCGAAGTTCAAAGAAGCTCTAGGGTTACTTTTGGTATTTGGTTACTTTTTGTGTATTCCTGAGACCAGGCTTTTCTCCAGTGTTTTAATACTAGTAAGCATCCTTATTCTTCACTCCCTACTGAAGCTTTTCCTTGCAGAAATAAAACAGAAGAGGATGGAAGAACTTTAGCCATAGACTTCTTTAAAAGAGCCTTGAGAGTTGTTGTGTTTGACATTGGGATGAAGGGGGCAGTGATTAGCAGATGTCAAGATTTTAAAGCACTTTTTAGTTCTTGTTTACACTTTCTGTTTCAAAACCTGAATTCCCTTAGAAATGCAACAGGCAGTTGTATTAGAAGTGGCAGACATCTGCTGAATGAAAGCAGAAAACAATGCGAACTGCATCCTTCACTGACCCTTACTCCACTACAAAAGGAACCTACTTCAGCACAGTACAAGTAGGAATTTTTTTTTCCCTACACAGAGGCACATGGATATAAAAGGATTAGAAGACAGTTACTAAGTAAGTACTTTCATAAATTTTGGGCTACCGATTCAGCTGTTCATTGGCTGGGTTTGAGTCTGAATACAAATGATAAGTTTATTTTTCAAAGATTATAGAACCACAGAATGGCTTGGGTTGGAAGGGACATCCAAGATCACCTCGTTACAACCCACTTAACAGGGGATGGGACACTAACCACTACTTCAGGTTGCTCAGACCTCCATCCAGCCTGGCTTCCAAGGATGGAGCATTTACAGTTATTCCAGGCAACCTGTTCCAGTGCCTCACCACCCTCACAATAAAGAGTTCCTTTGCATCCTACTTTTTGTATATCTTTGGCAGACTCAGAGCCTGATGACTAGCACCATGAGGTGCCTTCCAGAAATTCTATTGCAATAATCAGGAAAGTCTAAGTTTCTTCACTTACGTGATGACACCAGTATTTCTTCACTAACCTCCCATAGGCTGGCAGCTCTGCTGCATCACATTGTTTTAAACTTTCTTGGCCATAAAGGGCAGTTAATTTCTGACTAAGGAGTCAAAAGCTGCATACTGAGTTATGTTTAAAGAAGGAACTTCTGTTTTTAAAACTGTCAATTAAATACGTTAAGAAAGCATTTCTAATTACACACTTCTGCCATCTCAGTTGCTAGTTTTTCAGCTGTTTATGTTCATGAAGTGGACATATCATCTAAAAATAATGATTCCTGTATGTATTTCATCACAGTACATTTTTGTGTGTTTGCTTTGGTTTCAAATGAATCAAAGCCTCTGTGACCATGCTGTGGGAGTGCACAGGGATGCATATGTCTGTTCTTCTAGGAAGTCTGAAGACTTTAACTGACCAAAGATATAAGCTTATTACAACTTTATATATCAACTACCAAACAGAGGGGAAACTGAGGGGAAAACCATACTGCAAAAGCAATCTGTATTACATACAGAATCCTCACAGAAGATGATTCACTGCTTTTAGTAACATTAATGCTGGAAGAAACTTCCACTAAAGTTTACAACTTACTAAGAAAAAAATCTAACAAGGAAACTTAAAGCAAAGTAGATTTTACTAGTTCCATGCTCCCACAATTAATTGTTAATGTGGAATAAATGCCTTACTTTGCTTCTCTGTGCATCAGTATCAGTAATGTAAAGGACAGAAATAGGGACTGCTACTGACTAAAAGGGCATTTAGTATTTAACAACTTTTAAGTGAGATAAGAAAAAAGACTAAACTGGAAGCTATAGTGATCATACGTATTCTATGCCAAGAATTTGTATGCAATACAATTTCTATGCCAATATCTTTTTCTTGCAGGATGCACCATAGTCCATCATGCTTTTAAATTTTTACTGAAAACACAGAAACATTAACACAGTTCAGTTTTGAATTTTAATGTGGGAATTAGTCTAAGCAAATACACTAGGTTCTAAGAATAATGAATGTACTGCTTGCAAAACTCCAATGTGAGCTATTGTGGAGTAGTACTTCAGGGTTTGCTGAAGTGCCTAAAAAACAGCAGAGCTCTTCTCAAAGTGGATCTAACTATTTATAGCAATAAGATGTTAACATCCCCTATAAATCCATGGCCATAGGAATGTTTTTTCTAGTACCAGTCTAAATTCAAAAATCAGATTTTCTTCCTGAATAAGAATCCTACTGCATCGAAGTTATCTCAAGTCCCAAATGAGTTGGTTTATTTACAAATCATTCTAAATCAAGATACCTAGAGTTTTCTTTTCCTCTCTAAAAACATCAGAGGAATGTAAGAATGACAAATCAAAACTCTAGGATGCTGCCTGCGTGTAATTAATCAGTATGACTTAGACTAGGTCAGCATCTGCCTGTTTTTAGTTTAAAATGCTTTATGGGAGAAAAAACAGACCATTTCTTCATGTCAGATTTGCAAGCCTGAAACTAGGCAGCACCTCTAAAGAACTCTTGCTTTTTCCTCTCTGTTTCATTACTGACTGTGAGCAGAACTGGTAAGCATTTCATGATTCTAAGATTTTTTTACTAGAAATGCATGGTTTGTCAGAAAAACATCTTTATTAATTGAAATTAGATGTTTTTAATGAACTGCCAGTGAAACCCTGCAGAGGTAACACCAGAAAATGGCTTCCAGGGTTAACAAAACACTTCCAAGTCAAAGGACATGTAGCTTTCTTAGATTTGCAGATCCTAAGCCACCCTTCCACACAAAAACATGGATGCAAAACAGCTGCTTGGAAATTGTGGAAATTTTGCTTGTTTCGCTTCTCCCAGATTTCTCTTCTTTAGGAAATTTCAAAATTTCAACTTTTCCTTCTGGAATGGAATTTAGAAACTTAGAGGAACAGTGGAAATGCTATGCCAACCCACCATACTTTTGCTAGTTTCAAGGTCAAGCACTTGGTTTACTTCATACTCTACAGATCTGATGAGTGCTTATCTTCAGAAATCTTCTGAAGATTTTCCTCTCTCTTGATGGCAACCTGCTGTTTGCAAAGGAAGAGAGGTCAACAACAGAAGCATCCTCTCCAATACACTACAGTAAATGGAGTCAGGAGGGCCACCCCTCCCTCCCTCCAGTGACACAGCAGGGAGTCACTTGGCAGCAGGAATACTGCCAGCACAGAGGCTGCATGTCCACCCAAAGCTAGGCCCATATGTACTCCCTCAATCTCCTTCAACTGCCAGTTCAATTCAAACAGTCATAAAGGCTCCTCTGATCTGACTAGAGCTTGAAAATAATCACAAAAATCACAACTTTCCTTCATGGTTTTCTTTTCTCTATAAGCAGCATATTTTTCTGACTCTGGGCCTTGACACCTTCCTTTCTTCCTTCTCAGCAGTTTTGCATAGGGCAGAGCTAGTACTTCATTTTGATTGCTTCATAATCTCATTATGTACCAGCAGTATCATTCATACCTGGCTTAGGCCTGTATTCCCTTGCCACATCTGTTTCAACTTAATGGTAGGTAATACTATCAGTGAGACCTCAGAGAAGGAAGAGAGATTTACTCATGCAAGAAAGTGACCTTCAAACCAATTGCAAAACAACCCTAATTTGGCTTATATCAAGCAATGAAGAACTAAGAATCTGTTCTTAGAAAGGGAGAAATACATTGATAGTTTAATAACGCAAATATATTGCATACTTCAGACTTGCAAGTCTTGCCATCTATTCATAATGGCACACACCTCAATAACATAGGTAACAAACAGAAGACTTTTGAAAGAAAATAGGTTGATTTTTACTTACCCTGTTTTTTGATTCAATTCTCTGTCACTGTTGAGAACCATTTCCTCTTTCATTTCTTGTTCTGTTGCTATATTATTCCCAAGCCTCTGTTGAGAATCTGCTTCGCTTGTACTATCACCACCAACCACCTGCAACTCTGATGTTCCTGCAACACCTGAATTCACATTCTCAGCAGTCAGGCCATCTGAAGGAGAACAGCCCTCATGTTCAAAAGATTTCCGAAGGGGAGTTTCTACCTGAAATTCTGTCCAAGTGTCAAGAATCAATTCCTGTGTTGTAACAGATGCCAGTTCTTCACCAGGATGTCCGGACCCTGATTTTGGCATCTCTGTCTTAGCAGAAATTTCTTCAGGTGATATGTCACTTACTTCATTTTGGCCCAATATAATCCAACCCTCATCTTGCCCACAGATTTCCTGTGATTTCCTTTCGCTATCCAGCTTTTGAGGCACAGGAGAACAATTTTTCTCTTCTAAGTGAACAGCGTCCCATCCAGTCCCACAAACAAGGTGATCTTTGATTTCATTTGAAATGGAGATTGTCTGAGAGGTATCCAAGGAGCCTGGTGAAAAGTCTTCACGAGATTCTTGAAATGGAAAATTAATTTTGCTTGTTTCAAGGTTATCCTTTGTTGCAGGTGTATTATCTTCCTCAGTAACGAGAATGTAATCCATCTCTAGTGTAGCTGGGAGCACCTGCATCCTCACATCTTCCCTACTCTCTGTACTTTCCAGTTCAGGGCTCTTAGGAGAATTTCTTGGCTTTTCCTCCCTACAAAGCAGGGAGTCAGTGCCAGTTTCTAAAAGAACAGGCAAATAGAAACTCTTTAAATTTTTGAATTACTGATTTAGTCGCCATAATATGCTTTAATCAGTACTGTGAGATAAAGTTCTTTTCAGTTAGCTTTGCTCTGTTAATGTGTACTTGAATTTTATAACAGCATCACCATCATCATTATAGTTAAAGGTTATACATTAACATGACAATCATCTCCAAGGCACTAACAATTCAGTGTCCCATAGGCTAGGCCCAGTACAAACAACAGAAATTATATTCCTGCTTCACTGTTTAAAAGCTTTAGATCTGTCTGAGAGAATGACTAGGGGTCTTTCCACAATACATGTTCTGTACATTAGGAAGACATAGAAACTCCACCCTTCACTCAAAGCCTTCTCCTCATTAAGCAGGAATACTCCAGGTACTCCCTCCTTTCTGCATCCCATGTATTTGCCCAAGAAAGCAGATTTTCTTACCATCACATGATCTTCTATCTCCACCTGGTGGTGTGTTGGGATCGGTTGTTCCTGCTTCAGATTTTCCTGTCAAAAAATCAGAATCTGGTGGAGTTACTTCACACAAGGAGAGCGACGGTACTGAGGTGAGACCTTCCTTAAGGCACTCTGTGGATGTTTCAGACACCTTATCTTCGGTCATTAGGATGCCCTCTGCACCTTCCGCAGGAGCTGGCAGTGGCAATCGTTTTTCCAAAGGAACACTGTCATAAAACAGCGGCTGTGACAAGAGCTCACCGTTTGCATACTCTCTGCTGCCAGAGGGCTCAGCATCAAAAGATGCAGAGGATAATGGAGTACACACCACTGGTGATTGGTCTTTGGGTATTTCCTTAAACACAGGAACATAATTTTCAATTACAGCTTCATATTCTTTTGTTGTGTCATCCAACAGTTGATTATTTAAATCAGATTCATCACCTTTATTACTACCAGGTAGAAAGGATTTGGGAAAGAGTGTCTGTTCATCCTTTGATTTCTCTTCTGCTGCCTCATGGCCTAGCAGTGTCAGTGTGTTCATTCCATCACATGTGCCTGCCAGGACATTAGTCACTGAGGTGTTCCTGATACTATGTCCTATCCCTGTGTCAGCTTCATCCACACATTCTTCTGACCTATCTAGCTCAACCCCAGTTATTTCTGTATGGTCAGTATCAGAATATTTTACAACTTCACCCAAGGCACTGATTTCTTTTAAGCTTCGGTCTTCCCTATCAGTTTGATTGAAATCCATGGGAAGCAAATGCATTTGAGAGGTCGCTATTTCAGCTATATCTGTTGGTGCTCCTTGATGGCTTGCATGACTGAAACTTCCATGGAACATGTCTTTCAGATCTAAGGATGTCACTTTTACAACTTCACTGGCAATTTCAGTTGACTCAACAGGGTCAAAAACCTGCTTATTTTCCAGACTGTGTTCTTCTGGAGTTGCAAATTCAGGAGGCTCCTGAGGATTATCAGAGATAAGCTGATAGAATTCATCGGTCTTTACTGGTTCATAGTCTGGGAGGCTATTATTTTCAGAGTGCATTTCCACCTTCTGCATTACTAACTGATGCTTTGAATCAAAGTCTGCCTCTTTATTCATATTTAATCTTGTATGATCTGGGTGACTATTTTTGTCTTCAGGCTCCACAGGAATCTGAGAAGATGGGATAGAGGCATGCTTAGCCCCATGCTCCTGGCACACATCAGGACTGCTTGATGACTCTGAACCATTGTCTTGGTCACAGTGACTTAAAATATCAGGATTTTCACCGTCTGATTTCAAAGTGAGAGTCTGCTCAGCATTAGTCCACAGGTCAGGTTCCACTGAAAACTGCTGATTACTTCCTTGTGTGTTATCCTGTAGAATATCTGGGATAAGCATTGTTTGTGGATCGAATATATTCCACTCTGGACTTGGCTTTTCTGCCATTTCAAAAGATAAGTCTTCTACAGTGAAAGCATCTGGCATGGAGTTGTGCACTTCTACTCTTTCACAGGTGTCCTCCTGTTGCCCTTGAGGAGTGAGACTTGCATTTCTCTCATTGTCTTTTGGTAGATCCAGTACAGTGATTGCTTCAGCTGCTGTAATTGGTATAGTTTGTTCCTCTTCTGAAACAGAGTTCTGTGGAGTCAGTTGATTTTCCTCCTCTGTAGAAAACAACTGCTCTATCAATTCCTTTTCTTCTTTATCCAGTATAAAAGAATTAAATTGTTTGAACTGTAAAGTGTCTTCATTTATCGGAACATCAGGACTATTGACAGCATGTACTAGTCTTTCATTTTCTTTTTCATCAGAGTACAAGGGGGCAGACAGACTTTCTTCATTACCAGTACCAGTGAAATGTGCTTCTGTTAGTTCTTCATCTTGTGAAGGGGAACCACAGGTGTCCTCTTTACTGTTTCCTAAGTGATTTGTTACAGTGTGATTTGAAACAGAATAATGAGATAATAACTGCTTTTCTTCACAAGGTTGTAAACTCCACCACTCTGAACTGTTATCTAGAAAATCAGATGTTCCTAATATGGATTTTGGATTAGTTCTTGAATCAGCTTCCAGTGAAATATCCCACCTATCTACAGTTTTTGAAGAATGCTCTTCTTTATCACCAGCAGCAGAAGTCAATGTAGGATTTTCATTCATTTGATACAAATACGGGTCTTCCCCATTATCTGTTTTTTCATTGAAAATACTCACGTGAGTTCTTTCGTCAAGTGCTTTACAGTGGCCTGTAGTAGATTGAGTAGTCTTATTATGATCAATAGAGTTAATAGTCACATCCTCCTGCAGTACTTTTCTGGCTTCAATTGTTTCAGAATTTTCAATGAAGATGCTTCCCAGGACCTCCTCTCTGACCTTAGTTTTTGCACCTAAATTGTCTTCATTAGCCTCAGGACCTGTTGCATTGGACTGAACATAATCCTCTCCATTTTCAGCTCCTTTGTGCTGTTTGTTTCCATACACTGAAACTTCATGAATCACTTCTGGACACGCCTCTGAATTTTCTGAATCCTCATTTATGTCAGGACTTGATAAAGAAGATACAGTATCATCATCTACATGGGCATTCCAAAAATCTAAGCTTTTAGGAACTTTGTTCTCTTCACCGCTTGTTTCAAATCCTTCTTCATATTCATTCCCAAACTCCTGCTTTTTGCAAGAATCTTCAAGATTTTTATTGTTTTTAATCTCCCACATATCCCTTTCATGATCACTAGCAACTGGAAGGTCTCCCCACACATTCACAGATGCATCACTTAAGTCAGGACTTGTTCCACTTGAGTGTGTATAATCATTTATTGAATTACTCCAGACATTATCTTCTTCCAAATAGCTTTTGATCTGTATATCTTTTGAAAGGCTGCTTGTAGTATTTGCTATTTCAAGGACTTCGCTTGCTTCAGGACTTGTCCCAGGAGATTGCAAATCCTCACATGACTGAGAACCCCAAGCAGTTTGGGGAAAACTCTCATTAAGTACTGCAAATGGCTCTCCACAAAGATTATTAGCAGGTTCTAAATTTTCAGAGTTTTCGTTTCTCCCAGAACCTATTTCAAGCGAAAATGAATTTTCCACCACAGACATATGTGTAATATCAGGAACACTAACAAATCCAGAAGGATTTTTCTTAAACTCATCTGTGAAAGAATTTTCATTGGTCCTCATCAGTTCTGAGCTATTTTTAAAAGATATTAACTCAGAATTACAAATGTCTGGATGGTTAGGATTCACTTCATGTAAGCATTCTTTCCCATCTCCCAGAGGTTCTTGTGGTTTATCCATCAAATTAATTGATATGGCTTGGCCACAACCATTCTTGCCAGAGTCAGTCGAGACACCTGAGCTTCCAGGCATTTTAGAAGAATTATTTTCAGGATTATCACTACCCTTGTCAGAATTTTCAGAAATATTTTCCATCTTGGGACTTGTTGCATCCTCTGTCACTATAGCCTCTTTTTCAGCTCCCTCAGAAAGGAGCTGTGACATTTGACTGTAATTATAATTTTGTGATAAGGGATTGTTAAAAAATACATAATCTCTGTCTCCTTCAGAAATACTTGAAGATTCTAAATGATTTTGCAACACGTCTTTTCTCTCTTCCTGACTAATTGGATTTCTTTGATTGGAAAATGATGCATTCTCCATGATTAATATGTCCAAACTAACACTATTTCTCATTTTTTCTGAGGAGGTGGCAACTTCAGTTGTTGGCTCATTTTCTTCCAAATTTGTTTTACCTGCAGATTCACTGCCCTCTTGCACTGGTTTATTACAAATGTCATTAATCATCTGCTGTCCACTTGTCACATGTGTTCTCTTACATTCTTCTCCTTCCTTAGAGATGATGGCATTATCCCAACCTTCGTCAGGACCCTGATCATTCTGCAAACCCCAAGAGTTCAGCTGGTGCACTGAATCCTGACTGTCCAGCTCTTCATCAATCCCAGTGTTTTGTGCTGTGTTCTTATTAAGTATCTCACTCCCTAAGTCATGTATTTTCAGATCCAAATCATTTTCATTTTCAAAAGTTGGCGTAGAGGTGTTTGTGTCTTCTACAGGAACACTGCCCACTGTTTCTGCATTGTCAGCTGCTCTCTGTCTAATATTTAATTCATTCTGTGACGGTGATAAGTCATTCACTGTTTGATTATACGCCAGTATTATTCTTCTGCTTTCAGATACGGGAAAGTTATTTTCACCGGTATGTGTTTCAGCAGAAAAACATAGATCAGCTGTCTGTTCTGAATTAAGAAAATGTTTAGGAGAGGGAGAAAGAACTGGAATTTCAGAATTTCTTTCTTGTAATTGGGTGATGTTATTTAGGGGAGTGTTCCAGACACCTGTATTTGTAGTATTTGAAAAAGGCACACTGTTAGGAGATAATGGTTCCTTACTTGATTTCTCAAGGACTTTTGACTCAGCTAAATTTGTGTTAATGAATTTACCAGTAGCTGTTTCTTCATCAAAATTCTTGTCCTCATTTTCTCTTTCATCTTCCACATATGTAGGTGATATATATGAATCAGATGTTGAATAATTGGTGTCTGGTGGAGAAACAACTAAATCTTCTGCTATATTTGAGGAACTAAGATCCGAGTTTTTGTAGAAGAAGGTATCCTCCCATGGCACCACTACTTCTGTTACTTCTTTTCTGATGTTTTTATCATACGTATTCCAGGTATCTATATTTTCAAATTGTTTTGGTCTCTGTTTAGGATCACCAAACACAGTTTTCCCCCCTGTGTTCAGCTTGGAATTATTTTGCACATTGTTGAAAACAAAATTTGTATTTTCAGATTTTCCATGCTCTTCTATTGAATAATATCTTCCTTTATCCCACTCCTCTGGATTTTCAATTTCATTGTCCACTGTGATTTCTGAAGAATCTGATAAACCAGTTTTTGATAGGACCCATTCCTCAGGAATATTCCCTGATTTTAATTCTCTATCTTGTTTGGGCATGTTCCATACATTTTCTGAGGATCTACCAGCATTTCCTTCATCAAACTCGGTCCATATTTTGTAAGAGTCTCCAGCTAGCTGGCTACCTTTTCCTTCACCACTACACCATGCATCTGACATCATAGGTGTTGACTGGCTGACCTTCCACAGGTCTGTAAAGCTCTCCATTTCTTGTCTTGTCTCATCTAAAGAAGCAGTTTGCAAACATGATTGTTCACTGTTTTTCTCTTGGTTCTCATGGTTCCAATTATCTTGTTTAAACTGATTATCCCACAGACTTGCTTTCATATATTCCATTTGCTTTGGTTGTTTTTGGAGGAACACAGAATCTGAGGCTCTTCTATCAGTATGTTCTCGTAGCAAGGGACTTTCTTTAGAATCTTTCCATAAGACAGGACTCTGAAATACAGATTCCTGCTCACTTGAACTCCATGCATCAGCATTTCTGGAATCTAGGTCAAAGCCATCCCACCAGCTCCCATATCTAACACGAGACTGAGAGTAATTTGCGCCATCTATTTCATTAATTTTTTTTATGACATCTTGAGAGAAAATTAAAGGTTGCCCATTATCTAATGGTGAAGTATCTACAAGACTATTCATAGGAGTTGGTGGAATTTTTGAATCAGCAGATTTCAACATTTCTGGTGAAGAAGAGCCACCTTCAACCAAATCACTCAAACTTGAAGTTTTTTCACACATTTCTTCTGGGTTCTCATCAAATTCAGCCACATTGTCTTCCTCACTTTTTGTCATAAGTAAGTCAGGTGAATACTTTACTGTATCATTTTCTAGTAGGTTTGCCTCGTCAAGTTTTTTCTTTAGAGTGAGTTGATGCCCTTCTGATGAATCACTATGGAGAAAATAGTCTTCTGCTGGGGAACAATCAACAGAATGAGAAGATGACTCAGATGGAGCTGTAACCATGGGTGCTAGATCAAAATTGAAAAGATCGAAGTTATCGCTATTGTTTCCTGACTGAGACTTTTGTTCTTCAGCTATTGCTCCTTCAGGAATAGGGCTGTAGGAATCAAAGCCAGGCAGAAGACTGTGGTGTGAAGCAGCACCTTCAGCAATAGGGCTATCATCACTAAGAAAAACAGAACTCTCCTTGGAAGACCGGCTGCTTCTAATGGTAGCCAAGCCACTGTCTGGACTCACAAGGTCTACGTTAACATCAATGTGGGCTTGCATAGACCCATTTAGATCTTGAGGATTTTCTAAATTGGCAGAACTGGGCTGTGGTTCTACATCAGAACCATATAACTCCATAATACCAGAAGATCCTTGTGAAAGTGGAGCACTTCCAGCAACAGCTTCAGTAGAAGAAGTTCTACTGTTTGATACCATTTCTGGTTGCCTTCTATTTATAACTTCCTTGATTAGAAGAAAAATTTGATCACAGGTCACCGAAGAATTTTCTTGATGATAAACGAGAATTTGGTCACATTCACATTCTAGAGGATCCAGGTCCAAACAGGGATTCTGACATTCTTCTAATTCACAGCAAATCTGTTGAAAAACAGAGCATTTCAGAAGTCACTGCAGTCATGGACATAAGGCACATATCGACAACTTCATCATGTAATACAGCCACACTTATCTCTTCCTATTAACCTATTGCTTGGCCTTTACACTGTAGCATCCTTATTATGATCCCCAAATAGATGATGTATTAATACAGAAGATCAAGACTAAACATTTTTTACATGATTAGTCAGAGATTATACCATTTGACTTTTCCGTACACTTTTTGTTAGTAACAGAAAATCCAATAAATGTTAGGTTGTACCCTTACGAAATCTGAGTAAAATTTATATAATAGTACTTTAGGAATGTATTTCTAGAATGGGATAATTATATTAATTAATTAAATAAATGCATTTATATTGACCTTGAAAACAATGGAGTCATTTAGCCACCTGTCCCTAAAACTACAAGTTTTCAAGACTGAGAAAAAAGTCCACAAAGTTGCCACTGAGATAGGCTTTTCCATCTGCAGATAAATATAGTTTAAAAAATGGAAAGCACCTAGCTCTGGACAAATGCACACAATTGTTATAATTTGTTTTGATTTCAGAGCTTGAATTCTTTAGGAATAACATATACATGTATGAGTTCTGGTCATTACCATTGACAAGGTATCTGCTTATCACTCATTGGCAAATTGGTAAATTAAAATACATCCCAAGTCAAAACTAGAGGGGAAAAAACCCTCAAAACAATATTTTAACTGAATTGAAAAATCTTGTCTCTTTCAGTATTTCACATAACCTTTTACTATTAGCTTGGTCTGAAGCAATAATAAATATAATAATCTTTAATTCTCTTATCATTTAAATAATGTGGCCATTTCAAATAGCTGCTCAGCTGATAGTCAATTTTTGCTATGTTTTGACCCTACTTAAGTCATCAACATCTTGATATAGACTACTTAAAAAACACCAACATTTTCTTTTCCAGGAAAAACATCTGATTCTTTTTCCAGGTACTTACTTGATTGCCTAGCTCTACATTTTCTGAGTATACTGCTACTTGTTGTTTTGTTTGCTTCTCATCTGACAAGCAGTTGGCCAAAATTACAAGTACGTCAAACCCATATTTATCTATGAATGCTTTCAGATCAGCAAGGAGACTCCTGTGTAATACGCAGTCCTGAAAAACATCAAGAAATTAAAAGAAATTTCAGTAACTTTTCTGGTTCTTTTCATCCAAATATATCATAAAAATAACCGTAAATGTTAAAAAGCATCAGCAGGTCTAACAAGTAAGAGAATTGCATTTCACTTGTCAAAACATTTGTAATAAAAACCAAGAACCAGTCCCATAGCACAATAATGGAAGAACACTAAAATACCAAAGGCATGTTTTGCCTTCTTGAATCTGCTAGTGAAACATCATTTTTAATTGTCCCTGCTACCTGCTTTTGCAACATTGCTTAAAAGCACTTCAAACTCAAGGCTAGTGCATCCCCATGATAAAGCAACTGGGCAAAGGGGGTAGGAGACTTGCATGGATAGGCATGAAACTCCTAATAATACTCAGCCTCAAGAAAGAACTATATGCAATGTGTAAAAAGGAACAGGACACACAGAAGGACTCTAGGGACATCGAGTTGCAGGGAAACAACAAGGAAGGCCAAGGCCCACGTGGAAGTGAGTCTGGCAATGGGATATCGAGGACAACAAGAAGGGTGAGTCCCAGACCTCAGAGGTAAGAAAGAAAGGCTGGAGAAAGGAAGGCTTCCCCTTGGCTGTCGAGGGTTGGGTTAGAGATCAGCTAGGCAGACTGAACACCAGAAATTCATGGGTTCTGATGGGATCCACCCACAGGTGCTGAGGGAGCTGGCAGGTGTTGCTCTGCTGCTCTCCATCATCCTTGAAAAATCATGGAGAATGGGAGAAGTGCCTGATGATTCAAGGAAGGCCAATATCACTCCTCTCTCCAAAAATGGCAAGGAGACAAGGGAAACAGTCAGCCAGCCTCACCTCACTTCCTGGAAATGTGATGGAAAAGATCATTCTGTAGATCATCAAAAAACACACAGAAGACAAAAAGGTCATCAGGAACACAGAAGTAGTCAGGTAATAGTCAGTAGAAGGATTCACCAAAGGCAAATCAGGTTGGACCAATCTGATAAACTTCTATGATGGCATGGCAGGATTTGTCAACAAGGAGAAAGCAGTGATGTTGCCTACTTCAGTTTCAGCAAGGCTTTTGACAGTGTCTGCCATAACATCCTCACAGAAAAGCTCAGGAAATGTGGGTTAGAGGAATGGACAGTGAGGTGAATCAAGAACTGGCTGAATGGCAGAGCCCAGAGGAGCAGAGTCCAGCAGGAGGCCTGCAGTCAGTGCTATCCCAATAGATCAATACTGGCACCAATCTTATCCAACTTAATTATCAGTGACCTGGAGGAAGGGATCAAATGCACCCTCAGCAAGTTTGCTGGTGGCACTAAACTGGGGGCAGTGGCTGATCCACCTGAAAGCTCTGCTGCCATTCCAGGGGACCTTGATCAGCTGGGGGGCTGGGCAGAGAGAAACCTACTGAGACTCAACAAGGGCAAGTGCTGGGTCCTGCCCCTGGGCAGGAACAGCCCCAAGGGCCAGCACAGGCTGGGGCTGAGCTCCTGCAGAGCAGCTCTGTGGAGAAGGACCTGGGACTCCTGCTGGAGCACAAG
>VZTB01012110.1:119549-136483 GCA_013397245.1 Thryothorus ludovicianus | reverse complement strand
AAAACTGGGAGGAGCTGTTGACTCCTCGAGGGCAGGGAGGCCCTGCAGAGAGAGCTCCACAAATCAGGGGTCTGGGCAATCACCAATCACATGAAGTTCAACAGGGGAAGGTGCTGGATTCTGCACCTGAGATGGGACAACCCTGGATGCGTGAACACCACAGGGAATGAGATGCTGTAAGCAGTGCCATGGAAAGGCACCTGGGGCTCCTGGTCAGTGACAAGTTGAACCTGAGCCAGCAGTGCCCTGGCAGCCAGGAGGGCCAACCCCGTCCTGGGGGGCATCAGGACATTTTTATCTCTAAATCAATACTATAGAAGAGCTGGTCTTAACAGAAAACCACCAATGATATTAGAGTGCATCACCAGCTGGGCAAGGGAGGGAGGGGATTGTCCTGCTCTGCTCTAAGCTGGGGCAGCCTCACCTCGAGTGCTGAGGACAGGGTGTCATAATACATAGAAGGATAGGAAGTTACTGGAGAGTATCCAAAGGAAGGTAACAAGGATGGTAAAGGGTGAAGGTCTTGAGGGGAAGCTGTATGAGGAGTAGCTGAGGTCACTTGGTCTGTTCTGCCTGGAGGAGACTGAGGAGAGCCCTCACTGCAGTTACAGCATCCTTGTGAGGAGAAGAGGAGGTGGCAGGCACTGATCTCTTCTCTGTGCTGACTAGCAGCAGGACCCAAGGGAATGGCCTGGAGTTGTGTCAGCTGGAAAGTTAATTTTGGATATTAGGAAAAGGTTCTTCCCTCAGAGGATGGTTGGGCACTGGAACAGCTCCCCAGGGAAGAGACCACAGCACCAGCCAGTTCAAGACATAGTGACAGTGCTCTCAGGCACATGGTGTGACTCTTGGGAATTCCCTATGCAGGGCCAGGAGTTGCACCCAATGATCCTTGTGGGTGCCTTCCAACTCCACATATTCTGTGATTCTGTGATAAAAAACAGATGCATCACCAAAAGTCTCACTGATTACTCATAACTCTTGAGGATGATACTGGAAAGAGACTATTTTTTGATGGGAGAGTTACTTGTTGAGAACAAGCAGTGATTTTTTTGAGAGATCTATGCAGGAAAAAATTTAAGTAAAAAATTTAAGGAAAAAATTTAAGGAAAAAATAGTGATTCAAAATTATACTTTTGTATTTTGTATGTGGACCCTCCTACATCATACAATGACCACATGCCTATGCATATGACACTGAATATCTTTGATTAGTTTTCACTGAGAAATACACAAATATATGGAAGAAATATTACTTACTTGCCAGTTCTGGAACTCTGAGAAACTACTTGGATTTGAGCTTCTATGCATTATTTAATTTTACTGGATGCCATAAAAATTAACATTGTCTTAACTAGTCTGAAAAGTGCACAGTGTATGTGCAGGTACCTTCATATTAATATGTTATAAGCTTACCAATGTATTAATTTTCCTTTGTCTCACCTATGATTTTTCCAGAAAGTTTCTTCAAGTACTTTGCAATAAATGAGACATATTCTGAGATATCATCACAAGTGGTCTCTGCATTAGCAAGTTTTAGAGTCTTCTTAACTATTTATCTTGGGTTGTCATGACACCACAGTGACTGGTGAATTTTTCACCTTTAGTCAAAACGAAGTGTCAAGTGCAGTGAAAAATATGACAAAGAAAGCTTAAGAAATCTAAAATAAGGGTGTGATGGGAGATGAAAGACCAATCCTCTCCAGGAAGCTTTCTTTCAAAATTCTAATAGCTTTTCGAAGTGAGAAACTGAAAGCACAGTAATTAAAGAAAACACCTAAAAGTCAGTAAAGGCAACATTCAGACTTGAGGTCTCTACTTTCGTTTACTGATAGAGCTGCTTGTGGAAATAAATTTGTTAAAAAAACCTAATGTATATGCATTTTTACAGTATATGCACTGAATATTTTATATATACTGTATATGTATATACAAACTTTATCTATAGGGAGTAGTTCATAATTCCAAAGTGTCCATATGTATATATTTTTTTTCAGAAAGTATATTTGTACGCAAACAGACACACACTACTGCTTAGGCATTTCAATTCAAGTTGATCCAATACTGCCAGTAAGTAATCTGGAAATTAACACTTTGCAAACACTGTAATTCAGAACACTGTTTTGTCATATAATAAACTGTGGGTCAGCAAGTTTATTTACATTAGAGATGTTACAATGAAATATTCTAAAAGTAAAGATAAGCAACAGCACACTAACTCATTTGTGGTATTTTTTAATTTTAAAAGCCTGGGAAAAGGAAAATCTGTAATATATTCTAGAGTTTATTGCCTCAAACTCATGTAACTGTCATGGAAAAGCACAGCTGTAGCCACAGAAGTGAATGTTATGTAAACAAAGAAATTCAAAGCTAGCTAATTAGATATAAATACAACATGTAAGCTATTAAATACTTTCTTCATAGTGTTTTCCTCGCAAATTTATAATAAATTAGTAGCTACACTCTCAGTTCTGGCAGAGCTGGGCTAAACACAGTGTGTGCATTTGTCTTTATAACAAGTATTCTGGCTGATGTGCTTAACCAAGAGCTACATTCACACAATTTTGGTTTTAAGGTAGAGAGAGCCATGCTGTGACACAGCTACATAAGAAACCAAGTACTGCCTGCAACAGAAACTGTTTTGCAACCTATTTTTGGATGATACAATACTCAGCCATCTCAATTATTCCAAGAAGTTAGAAGACTTTTTCAGTTTAAATTGCAACTTTGAATAACTCTGAGTACTTAATTCTTGCCAGTGTTACATGCTTTCCATATGCTCTGAAACATATCCTGCCTTCTCCAACCTGCGTACCATGCTAACCTAAGGAAATGTCAGTTGAACAATAAGAGATTCTAAAGAGAAACTGAATATATAAAGTATCTGAGAGATGACTACTCGAAAGCGATTTTCAGCTCTTCCATATGTGTAACACATCAGCTCTCTGAATAGTTTTCTGTACAATAAACGAAGTGAAGGGAGGGGGAGCCAATGCTCTTTAGAGTTTTCCTTGTATGTTCCTTGTACTTTCACTGTTGAACGGAATAGTATCCAAATACATCATACTATAAACATATAGGAATGCTATATCTTCTGTATAGAATATATAATATTAGCTTATTCTTCTGTACAGTGCATTATATTTCCTTTACTACTGAGCAAGTTCTGCATTTCTTGCTGACACTGATGAGTGAAATAAGAACTATGTGGCTCAAATACAGACAAAAAGACTAAGAGAATACTGATTTCTTTTTGCCTCAATTAATATTTTTATAAATATATATCAAATTATGCAGTATTTATTTATTAGAAACTACTCCTAAGCTGTTCATAGGACTGTCTAATGAGTGGGAAGTAATCTACCTCTGCTTTCATCAAGTGAATAAATTTGGCTATTTAATTTTATATTTAAATTTATATTTGGCTATTTTATTTTTTACTAAGCATTATTTTAAGAGGGACACATGGACTGGTAACTAATAATCCTGGTAACATTCAATCCTCATCTTCCTGGAACTTATAAATGCTGAGTAAATGTTTTTGATGGTCATCTCTCAAGTCTTTGTCCTGTGTTCTCATCAGGAAAATGCCTTCTTTTATGTATCAATGGAATTTACAACATTTAATAATTGGCTGTTCCCTTACTTGGTCAGATTCTGATTTCAACTGTATCTCAGAAGATGAAAAAAAATGGCTTCAACTGAGTTAATGTAAGTCATGGGAGATAATTTACACTGGAGAAATACCAATACCAACACACTGAAGAGATACCAATCTATCTAACCAAACATCTTTTCGGACAGAATGATTTTTCATGTCTTTTTTCATGCTCCTGCATTTTTTATTCTATATTATTTAAAGAACTGTTAGTATTTATTTACTCCACATAAGAAAATGTTTCTAGAGCAAGATATTTCACCAGAAAATGCAAAACAATGTCTAGAATCCTAATAAATACCGTTATGTCTGAAATGAGTTATCTCAGTAGTGACTTGGGCTCAGATTTATTGTACAGTTCATCAACTTCTCAGCATGCTGGATAATGAATGTTTCATTTACATTGCTAATTGCCAAGCCATGGTTCCTTCAACCTTTAACCCTTACGCTTTATCACATTATCACCATATGTCAATATAATTGCATTCAACATTCCAAACAACTAACTTTTTCATGAGGTCAAGAGATTCTCTTTTTTAAAGCCTTACCAGTGGGATATTTTTAAAACTACCAAGAAAAGCAGTAGTATATGGACAGTGGGAAGCTAAGGCAATTTTTTTTTTTCAGGAAAACTCTTTCCATCTTCAGACCCAAAGTAAATCCTTTTCTTTTAAAAATCACCATTTGCCCACTGTAACTGTATCACACGTGGTTCTGTGAAGAGCTTCACCTTTATCATCTGTAATTACAAAACACTGTTAACTAAGTCCTAATATGAAATATCTTCTCTAGCTGCTTGTGCTTTTTAATCTGTGGAATTATGCAGTTATTTCCACATCTTGATCTTCATTCTGCTTTGTCCCAAAAATTAAAGTATTTCACTGTAGGTACTATTCAAGATGCTGTCATAGGCTATGTCTCTGTCATAAAAGCACTGCCACTCATTGCTTACATTTATACTTTCCCTCAGTGAAAACTGGGCTGTGTCTCACCTCTAGAATATGTTAATTCACTTTGCACCTGAAAACTCCTTTTTTTAAATTGACTTTCACCACAAATATTTTTTTCATTCCTCAAACCTACACTGTCAATTGCAAAGTTTAAGTCAAATCATACACAGAATAAGCTGTTCTGGAAGAAGATTGTACTACTGAGTGTAAATGAATGAGTTTTATGGCTTGTATATGGTCGAACTTAAAGAGAGAAATGTGCTTCTGGCTGGTAACAGTAATATCAGCAGAGAGTCTGACCTTTTTCCATTTCTTTGGGACAAGAAACTTTGGCTATTTTAGAACAATTTTAGAACAATTCTGAAATACAGAAAGTTAGAAATTTATTTCTCAGTATTTGAGTCAGAAATCTAGATGCACTCTATAACAGACAGAATTAGGCAAACTGCTTTAGAATAATGAAAATGGGTAATGAAGATGAAAGAGAGTGAGCCTAATTAACCTTCCATGTAGCAAAACTTTCATATTACATGGCAGATAGACAGGTCATATGCCTCAGATATCCCTGGTGTATATGTACATACTTACACAGAGGCAGAAATGAATGGCACTCTTCTATATGGCATGCAGTGCCACAAATCAGCAGCCCCAACTCTAAGAAAAATACTATGGCACAATCTTGAAGCCTACAAGTCAGTGGACAATTCAAGCTGTTTTATATCACATATACTGTTTTATATCTTTATGTTCTATACCATAGCAGTCCCCTCAACGGCCATAATTTCATATCTCCTCTTTGACTCTTGGAATGTCCTTTCTCACTAAACACCAAATCCATGAAGGCTCCTTTCTATCACATTTATCCCTGACTTCTACTGCAGGAACCTTGCTTGATTCTACACCAAGAGCACTACAAAATAATAACTGCATTTAAAAATTTTAAAGTACAACAGTCACAGTCATGAACACTCAGTCTATCTCGAGTTCCATAAATCACTCCCTTGCAACTCACATCTATTAAAAAACAAATGTTTTAGGACATACTGTTGTTAGCATGACCCTCTTCCCAAACTGTAGATAATCCCTTTTCAAATCATCTGCAGTATCTACCCAGTAAACATCCATTTATTAGTGTTCAACTGATCATGTTCCTGGATGTCATAGAAAAGGACTGCTTCTGCTCCCTGCTAGCTTGGACAAGACATAACCTTCTGATTTACCTATACATAAAACATGAGAAAAGCCTGGAATGAGAACTATAAACCCCCTTTGAGTTAGATTAAGACCAGAAATGTATGTTTTCTTCAAAGTGTTTCAATCCATTAAATATATATAAAAACATTTTATAAACTCAAATTCCATGTTACCACTGAGAAATGAATATTCCCTCATGCACACCAGCTGAGACACAACATAAGTACTTCACTCTTAAATATGAGGATCTTTTAGCAGTATCTGGCAAACAGTGTGTTCCTAGGAGATTTAAGCATGTGGTTATTCATTTCCAGCTGCTTCTGTGGAGTCACACTTTCTTCTTATGTTAACAGGTAACATTATTATCACATTTTATGAAGGATAGTGACATCAAGCACAGGTAATCAGTGACAGTGCAGAGGACCATTTGAAAGCATGCTTGTGTTCTTAGTTTTTAATGTGGATTAAAAAAATATAGTCAAATTCTACATAACTTTAAATGTTTTCAGAATGTGAGTTCATGATGATTGAGTATACAGTACATGGAGGATCACTCATCACTTATTTTACTTTAACCTCCCAACTACTTCCAGTTGACACAAGAAGCTAAATTAAAATTTTTCTAAAATGGTTTAAGGCATAAAATCCAGAGTCCTGAATAGTCTGAATACCAAAGGCTCCTGACTTCAGCTAACTGATACTTGTAGAAATTTAAATGCACAAGTAGTGAAATTACTACTTTCAGGGATCTGTTCCCCTGGGCGTCTTTAAAATCTTACTTTGAGTTTTACAGATACACGGCTATTACCCAAGTTCACAGTAAGAGATGCTGAGGCTTGGCTTCTGTTTATACTACAAAACAAAATTCCATTACCTCAGAGGATCTGTGTAAGTGTAACTGACTGAAACACTATAAACAATTAAGCTAATGATATACATGATACACATGAAGGAAGAATTCACAGTAGATGATAAAACAACCAATACTTTCTATTTATTCAGCTATCAGTATTTACAGATTAGTTTGCAGAGAAGACCAACAAGACTCAGCACACTAGAGCAGTACAAAATACCCCAAAACAAAACAGAAAAACAAAACTGGTCATTCCAATTAACCCTTTTCCTTAAGATGAGAAAAGGGGAAATCAAACATAACTGCACATACTAACATACAAGCCAAATATGCAACCTGGATCATGGCAGCCCGTCATGATGGTGGTAAGACAAACGTTTAGCAGAATCCAAAGAAAGAGTTTTGCACTTATTTGTACTAAATACCTCCAGATGCTGTAAAATGAGTATTGTATTTTGAAGACATGGGAAAAATGTTGCCTAAAGGAAATTGTATCATGATTGGTCAATGTTCAATACACTTTCTTCTAAATCAGAATTATGAGCAGTTCTGAATTATCATGGAATCAAGAATGGCCTGGGTTGGAAAAGATCTTAAAGATCATCTAGTTCCAACCTACCTGCCATGGGCAGGAACACATTTCACTAGACCAGGTTGCTAAGAGTCCCATCCAAACTGGCCTTCAACACTTTCAGAGATGGGACATCTGTGACTTCCTGGGCAACCTGTTCCAGTACCTCGTCACCTTCAATGTAATTTCTTTGTAGGATCTAATCTAAACCTACTCTCTTTTAGCTTGAAGCCATTTCTCCTTGTCCTATCCTACATACTCTTGCAAAGAGTCTCTCTCCATCTTTTTTGTAAGCTCTTAGGTACTGGAAGGCTGCAATTGGGTCATCCCAAAATCTGCTCTTCTTCAGGATGAAAAATCCTAATTGTCTCAGCCTCTCCTCATAGGAGAGGTACTCCATCCCTCTAATGAATTTGGAAACCCTTCTTTCCAACAGGTCCATGTCCTTCCTGTGCTGGGACCCCAGGGCTGGGTGCAGCCCTGCAGGTGGGGTCTCAGCAGAGCAGAGCAGAGGGGCAGAATCCCCTCCCTGGCCCTGCTGCCCACACTGCTCTGGATGCAGCCCAGGACACGTTTGGCTTTCTGGGCTGTGAGTGCCCATGGCTGGGTCATGCCCAGCCTCTCATCCACCAGTGCCTCCAAGTCCTTTTCAGATGAATCCATACGTGGAATGGGAATGCGCAGGTTTCTTGCTGGAACAGACAGCATCCAGGCAGAAAAGAAAGCATATGCATTACCAAGGTTTAATGCATAACCATAAGACAGACGACAGAATGCAAACCACTGCTTTAATAAAGCATCTCCTTTTCTAGCTATTTCATGTTTGCAATTACAATACAAAGCACATAATGGTAGCCATTTCTATAATTCAGAAAAATGCATCCATTTATGCTATGCTGTAGAAGCTTGGGACCCTGCCAGGAATGCAACTCCCCAGCCCTGGAAGGGCAGAGATAGTCAAAGGGAAACCCCTTTTTAAGGTTAGAGCCAGAAAAGCATCTCCCACATTGGCCTTCACAGGTCCTCGGAAGTCTTACTGATCTACCCAGTTCAGCCCCCTCTTACTTTATACATTTGCACCCAAGAATGTTCTTCCTTTCCCTGATCCCTATTGGTCCCCATTTGGTCCCTTGCTACATCTCTGCACCAAATGCCTGTTCATCCATTGGACCCTGGATCCTGCTCTGCCTCCTGCTGTCCCATATTTAAGCCTGAACCCTCAGATGTTCCTTGTCTTTGTCCCCACACCATTTCAGTGCATGGGAATACCCTACCACTGGAAATCCCTACAAACACCCTTCTCACTCTCGTCGCTGACTTGACACGGCTCTTTCTACGGACACACTTCTCAGGAAGGGAGTGGCACCTGACCATCTGCACCTGCCGCTACACTACAGAGTTTCTTTTGCTCAAATACGCTTGCTTCTGAATTTAAAACACATATTTTTTTGATATTTTTAAATACAGCAATGCAGATCCGCCTGTGGGAAAAAACTTCTTTAGGCTGGAAGCACTGATTAAAGACTGGTCACTTGGGTTGCTGATACATACAAGGACTAAAGTGGACCAAGCTCTAAAGAGTCCTGAAGAACAGTACTTGCAGTGAAGTCCCTAGAGAAGAAGACAACATATACACAATACTAAGAGAAAGCCCCAGGAACTCATGAGAGATGGGAGGTTTTCAAAATACTGATGCCATGGATTTCCATGGCTGTGGTCGAGAAAAAAACATACCATTTTTTATTTTTGATTTATTTTATATCTCTTTTTGTGCCTGATCCAAATCCTAGCAGTGGCTCAGAAGATGAACACATTCATTTACTTGGTGATCCTCCTGCAGAGGCCCAGGAAAAAGCTACAGCACCCCATACCACAGCATGAAAAGTGATGTTTTCCAACAATTGCCCTTCATGGAGAAAGCACAGCCCTGGGGTAGCTGGCAGCATGCCAGACCAGAGTGAGGAAGGTATAATTTACAGGCTGCCATGCAAGCTCCAGCAAATCAGTCTCATGGCAGAAGTGCAGTATGTCAGTCTTCACGAACTCCCAGGAGAGTCGGAAATACACACATACTCAACTAAGTGCCACAACTATATGGGCTGAACCTGAATCAGCTGATTTCAGTTTAAAAAAAAAGGAATGAAGAGAGAATATGAATATTTTCATTGCTTTTTTTTTTTCCCTGTTCACACACTGTGTGTTTACCATAAATTAGACCTGCTGAGAGTGTAATGCTGAGCAACCCATATGGCAAACACTCAACTGAGAGATGTGAAAGGAAAATCACTTTTTTATTTCTGAATTAAATCTAGCCCTTTTGTTTAGAAAGTCTTCTTTAATAGCAAATGCTCAGAAGCAGCCCAGGTAACATTGTTTGTATTAGAAAAGTTAAGGTGACGTGTCTTTTAGACCAAAACAATATATTTTCAGAAGAATATGATTCAATATGTGATGAAATAGGACAAAAAAGTTACACTTTATTTAACGTTCAGTTAAGATTTTTCGTTCTAAAACACAATTACAGTGGTTCTTTGTTGTAAACTCATCCTCAAATCCTTCTTCCAAAGAAAGAATCCACAACTAGTCTAAGTTCGTTGTGTTCCACCAACTGTAGAGCTGACCTAACAGTTCCCATTTAAGGTACAAAATTAACCTATTCCAACTATTTTCCTTACTAGACTGTGACGAATGCCGATGATGAAACAAGTACGTACAGAGAGCTGTCATCCATGAAACCTAAAAAACAATCAAGTTCTGCATGTGGAATCAAGGCACGGACTGCTGACCAGATCTCTCTGGCAATCTTGCTGTGGGGAAAATTAAGAAGAATGTAGATGATTCCTTGTAGACCTTGTTTACTCTTACCTTTCCCTCTCTGTAAGTCTAGGTCTTCCCTGTTCTTCTTCCCACTGCCCCCCGTAAAGGATAAAGAGAGAATCAAATTTTATAAAATTTCTCTACAAATGCGACTAAGGCAACAACAGCATCAAGATGGGAAGCATAAAATGCAGCCAAGTTACAATATATCTAGCAGTGACATTTGTTCTCCTGTAGAAAGAGCCAGAACCAGTAACAGATACCAATTGATCCATTTAGTTTGTAAAGGCAGTGTCCAGGAAAGGAGAGATTTTTCTCCAAGGGCTTTAGTTGTTCATGCAAAGGAGGAAGAAAAATCGTGTGGCAATGAAGGTAGATAATTTTTTCAGGTTTTATTTTACAACCAACTCTATACACCCGTTTGACCTGAGCCACAGAATAAAACAGCCTATACTGAGACATATTAATTCTTTCTCACAGAACTGAAGAGACATCCCCCTGAAGTGTGAAAAGATTGTATACTTGCCTCAATTCCCCACAGGGGTAATGCAAAAACTGTAATTTTTCATATTTGGGGAAGATAAACAGCTGCTACTGTTGTGCTCTGGCATAAACTTTGTGGCCTCAATAGGTTTTTCCCTCACCAGCCTAAGTGGTGTGTTTATATTCTGTTTAGAAGTAATAATCCTGGAAGGCAGGCACCCAACAAGCATAAGAAATTCCAACGCATTGAGAATTACATGATCTCAGCTGAATAAAGTACCCTATGCTGAGTGCGTCTTGCCTTTTTTTTTAGTCTAAACAGTAACAAAAACTCTCTGACTTTGTACAAAATCCCAAAAACTATGCTACTATGAGAAATTAAAATCTCTCCATACCTGAGTTTTCAGTCAAAGGATGATTTTTTTATTAACCATAAATCACAAATAAGTAGAAAGTCATGAAACTCAAAATACTGAGATTTATTCTTCTGAAAAAAGTAATTAAGAAAAATAAAGGCAGTCAGGAAAACAAGAAACGTAGACCTTCCTACTCTTTTTTTTCTTTTTGTAATTATTAAATTGCTTAGTCTGTACTAAGCAATTTCGGTTAAAGATAATGCTTCATTTCAGAAATGTAGCAATTTCAGGACTAAAAATGGTATGATCATGTACAGAATTTATTACGGAGAAAATAATAAAGGTCTTTATCATGAAAACAATGCAAGATTATCCTGAAGGTATTTTCACTTTACACTTTATCAAGTCTTGATGGAAAAAGAAAAAATGGTAAAAAAGTAAGATGTTGAAGTACTCACAACATACACAGAAGTTCTGAATGTTGTTTTTTCTGTTTCAAAGAGCCTGCAGGTAAGACTTAATATGTATTCATTTAAATACACAAGATATTTAATGTACCCAAACAATTTAGCTACGGAGTTGCAGAAGACTTTGTATTTTTTGGGAATACCATTCATGAAGCAGCTTTATAAAGAAAACCACATTTGGATGGAGACACATAGAAGCTGTGAATAATTCTGAATACAAAAGTGGTGACCTTTCTCAGAAAATGTTAGCTTGTCTCCTACAAAAAGAGAAAGGAAAATTATGGTCTTTGATAGAATTTGTATTCCTAGCTGATTTGAAAATTTGAAAAATAAGGGCTGAAGGCTTTCAATTTGAATTATTTTGTAGTTTTTTAATCCTTGTACTATAAATAAAATATATAAAATGCATATAAAATTAAATAAACCCTGAAGTTTCCTGTTAGACAAAACACTTGACTTCAAGTCCTGAGAGTGTACTCAGTTACAGAGTCAAAAAAAGGATCTCTCCCATCATCTAAACAAAGAACATATGTGCACCATAAAAATTTTTCAGAGCACTTGATATGCCTAAATCAAAATTCAAAAATGTTCCCACATCCTAAAATACCCAATGATTTCATAACAGGGCTTCCGATATGTAGTAGAAGGTATAAAATTCAGTGGTATATGATAAAAAAATAGGCTACTGAAATGTTTACAAGTGTTCAGCATTCCTTTACATTACAGTTCAGAAGATGTTTTAGGACATGCTTTGCCAAATGGAACAAAAGCAGTATTTCAAGACATATCAGGCAAACTTCACAGTATTTCTGCATCAAAATGTCACTATTCTAAATAAATACTATGTGATTTTAAAAGCAGAGTGATTTAAAAATTTTTAAATTAAAAACACAAAAGCAATCACCAAGTAGAATATTTGTTTAGAAATACACTGCATCTCTCTTCACATTCTGTCAATAGAATTGCTGGCTTCTGTAGTACTGTAACACTAACACTTGCAAACTCAAAATGTCTTTTTACTTACAGCTAGAGTTATATTGTAATGTTGGATCAACAGTTAAACATTTTAATTAATTTGTTTTGCACTCAATAGCAAAGAAAAAACAAAAACTAAATAGTAAAAAATGTAATTTCTGTAATATTCCTATTGTCATCCCTAACTATTATCAGTTCTTATATTCTTATGCATTATAGCCAGATCTTAAAATGTTAAATGTTCACGCTAGGTTTTACAATGATTTTTTTTTTAAAAGTGCATTAAATTTCATAAAAACAACTCTTTATGCTGAACATTTCTCAAAACAGCACCTCCCGCTGTCAATGTCTATGCCCCATAAGCAGCTAAGCTGAGTGCTACTGACAAGAACCAGAAGAGTATACAAATGATAAATTAGTCAGCTTTGTAGAAGTCAGAAATACAGGCCAATAATGATACGGTAGATTATACCATTTTACTTAGCTAAAAGATAGTGCATATTTTACATCTGTATTTCATAAAGAGATTATCTTAATTTATTTAAACACATTTCATAAATGATGTAAAAGAAAACAGTTTATGTTTTTGAACAATACACTTGTGAGCACAAGCACATTTTTACTGTAATGTTAGCAGTAATTTATGTTCATTCCTTTAATAATATTCATAGTTATTTTACTTTGTTAACTTTTGAACCAAGACTGAACTAAAACATTGAAGGTAAAATCATTAATGATAGCTAGGACCAAACTAGACCAGATGTCACATTAATTATAACCAGTAACATCTATCCAATTTATTCAGATACTGAAACAAAAATGAAATCCTAACCACATACCGCTGTGCACCTGATACCACTGTTTACTTTGTGCTGTTTACCTTTTCAAGTGATACTGCAAGTACAAAAAAATTCTGATGCTTCTGGCTTACTATCTGTTATGACAGTACTAATAAATAAAATAATCAAATACAACTTGCAAAAATGACAGTTAAATAAATCAGTACATGCTCAGTTGGGAAGCCAGTTTTACAAGTTCGTATTTTTCTCAAATCTCAAGAAATCATAGTAACATCCTACATCACTTCATGCAGAAGCATCTCATTGTGTGGAGGGACTTTAGCTCATATCACACCCATATCATCTTCTGAAAGGAATCTGATATGAAAACTATAAGCAATCCTGCTAATCCTGTAATAAATGTGATTTTTGCTGCCATTTGATTTCACATACTTAATTAGGAGGCACTCTTTTGAGTCCTAGAATAACAGGTTAGAAGAGATCTCAAGGATGATGTAATCCAAACTTTTTTGACCAAAGCACTCTAGACAAGGTGGTCCACCATCCTGCCCAAATGAACCTTAAAGTGCCTAATGTTGAGGAATACACCACTTCTCTGGGAATTATTCCAATGACTGATTGTTCTAATTGTGAAAAGTTTTACTTTTGCATCTAATCAGAATCTATCCAGGAGTAATGTGTATGCAATATCCTTCATTTTTCCCATGTGGCTCCTGGTAAAAAAAGAGACTCCATCTTTTTTGTAGCCACTTTTTAAATACTATAACCTGGTGTTAAGGTTCTAAGCCTTCTTTCCTCACATCAGGCTTCCTAGCCCTTTGATAAATCTCTGTGGCCCTTCTCTCCACCCTCTCCAGCCTGTCCATATCTTTTTTGTATAGTGGGGACCAAAACTGACAACAGTGTTCCAGCTGTGGCCAGACAAATGCTGACAAGAATGGGATAATCTCTGCTGATGATGCCTTTGTTGATGCAGCCCAAGATCTCACTGGGCTCCTTTGCTCCAACAGCACACTGCTCACTCATATTGAGCTTGTTGCTTACTGGGACTCTCTGGTCCCTTTCCACAGAGCTGCTCCCCAGCCTTGTGCTCCCAGTCTGTGCTGCACTCCTGGATTTGTTTTCCCAGGTGTAAGACC
This sequence comes from Thryothorus ludovicianus, assembly GCA_013397245.1. Lineage (NCBI taxonomy): Eukaryota > Metazoa > Chordata > Aves > Passeriformes > Certhiidae > Thryothorus > Thryothorus ludovicianus. The sequence continues at coordinate 122,220 of VZTB01012110.1, read as the reverse complement.
TTACACTTGTCCTTGCTGAACTTCATAAGGTTCTTCTTTTTCCACTCTTCTGGCCTACACAGGTTTTCCTGCAGCGTGGTTCTCCCTTCCAAAGTGTTCACATGATCCCTGAGTGATTGGAAGTGCTCTGGATGACCACTTGTGAAGACACCAAACAGCGTTGGGCCCAAGACCAGTCCCTGGGGGTACTGTTCTTGTTCCAGGTTGCCAATTGGAAAAGGAGCCATTTATCCCTACTCTGGGTGCAGCCTGTGGGTCAGTTCCCCACCCACTGCACAGGCAGCTTGTCCAGCTATGCAACAGCTTCACCACAGAGAAAGCCTTGGAGAAAGACAGGCAGCCAATGTCCATGGCTTGCCCCACATCAACCAAGCAGGTTCTTTTGCTGTAGAAGGCAATCGCGTTTGCCAAGCACGATCCAACCTTGGTGAACCTGAGCTGGCTTTTCCCAATCACCCAGTTCATCTAACTTGCAATGAATCCTCCCAGAAGAGTTTGCCTGTAATTTCCTGGGTCCTCTTTTAAGCCTTTCTTGTAGATGGAGGCAACATTAGCCTTCTTCCAGTCTTCTGAGATGTCTCCTGATCTCCACAACGTGTCAAGGATTTTGGAAAACAGCCTCACAATGACCCCAGACACCTCTCCAATACTCTTACGTGGGTATTGTAAGAACCTATCCAAACTCCTGTAATAGCCCACACAGCAATTTTTCCTTCACTGAAAGTGAGTCTGTTTGCATCAACAGAGTTTTGTTTTCAGCACCTAGGGCCCAGCTGTACTGGTGACAACAGAGGTCAAGGAAGTGTTGAGAACTTCTGCCCTTTTAGTGCTGTTGGTGACTAATTCACCTCTCCCATTTAACATTGGGCCAGTAGTTTCCTCCTGTTTCCGGTTATTGTTTATATAATCAAAGACCCCTTTCTTGTAGTTTACAACATCTCTTGCCAATTTCAATTCAGGCTGAGTCTTTTCTAATGGCATTTCATGCCCTGGCAATGTTCTTATGGTTCTCAACAGATTTGTAATTCCTTTTCCATCCCTGGTATGCTTCTCTTTTGGTCCTGAAGAGACTCAGAAGCTCACAGTTAAACCAAGAGGGTCTCATGTTGCACCTACTTCTCTTCTCTTTGAAGAGGATGAATGAGTTTTGTGCTTTCATGAGAGCAATCTTGAAAAACTCACAGCAGTTGCTAGCTCCTTTATTCTCCATGGAAGTTTCCCTTTTAATTGAGCTCTGAGCAAGCTGAAGCTTGCTCTTCTAAAATCTAAAACCTCTTCCTTAGTACTAGCCTTCAGAATGCACAGCTGGACCCCGAAGTCCAATATTGTTTGGAGATGACCCTTTTAACCTTGACAGAGAGGCATTTGATAGGGCTTCTACAGTCACTGTAGTTGACTTCTATACATTTGAGGTTCTTCTTAACTTAAAAGTGCAAGTTCCCCTCCTCTTCCTCCCAGACTCTCTTTACAAAATAGTCTACAGCCATCCATTATGCTCCTCCAGTCATGAGAGTTGTCGTATCATGTTTCAGTTACTCCTACAAAACCCCTAGCTTTCTGACTGGGTGTTGAGTCCCTAGTGTTTATTCTCCAGGCTCTGCACATTTGTATTAATACACATGAGTTGCCAGGTCTTGTTCCTGTCTTGGGAGGCAGCTAAGGAACACCTGTCATTGTTCTAATTGGCCTGGTTATTTCCTAGTTGGCTGCAACGACAGCCACTTAAAACCACCCCTTAAATGGGTCTCCCCACCAGATTCCTTTCATATCTCTAGAGAAAAGTCACTATGCAGAATTCAGCTTGCCTGTCTAACCTCTCCACACCTTGGATTGTACTCGTTACTGCTGGGGTACTTTGGCTGACCTGAGGCATCGACTGGTCAGCTATTGTCCTCCAGAAGACAGTAGTTTGATGTTTAAGCATGAGTAAGGTATTTACGTTAATGCATATGTGACTTTATTACTCAGTTATCTGAGGTTATAATTTTAGCCTCTTAATACTTCTGAAAAAGCAAATGAAAGTATGTTTAGGCTTTATGTACTATATATGCTATAAATTTTCCTAAGGCAGATATCACACACTGACATTTTAAGACCTTAATTAAGGTTGATTTATTTACAAATAGTATGTTTTCAACTCTCAGAAATGATGTATTTAATGTTTTATTTTTAAACACAATTAAAAAATAATATATAAATATATACATACTGCAAATGTAATACAGATAACAAATTCATTTAAGCCCATTTATGCACATTAGTGACACACCATGTGGCAGAAAGACTAGGACTACAAGAAGACCCCGTGGCGATTTATTTTATATTAAATCCCTAATGGCCTCTTCTCATCTTTGCAAAAATATGCACAAAAGTCCAGACTATGCAGCCATTGAAATGAATGGTTATTTATTTGCTAAACGAGAACCCTATGTTTAATGTTCCTTAGACATAAGGTAGTCTGCAAAAGTCGCATTCCTACAGCTCTATACATCATTTATTTTACATACCCTAACTTCTCACAACAGGCATCAGAAAAATACTTTTGAACCGCATTGCTATTGTAAGTTGCTGAGGATTTTGTTTCCAATTCCATTACTGGAAGATTAAATGTTAAAATGTTTACTTGGGGTTTGCTTCTTGTTTTGTTTTTAGTGTTAAAAACAAATTCATG
>VZTB01012110.1:57670-72646 GCA_013397245.1 Thryothorus ludovicianus | reverse complement strand
CAAGACTTTGGCTTTTCAACCAAGAATTAATACGGTATAGATAACTGGATTGGCCATTAATGATCATTAGTGTCACTACTATGAAAATATTCATGTTGGTCTTACTTATTAAGGGAATCAAAATGTACTATTATATTCCTAATTATAATATTTATTCAAACTCCCCTACTTACCCACAGTACGAATACAGTGCAGACAGCTGTTGTAGAAGATTCCTAATGCAGCTCTGGAAATGAGGTTTTCTTTTGACTAAGGGCGCTCCGATTCTCATAGAGAAAGAGTAGAATAAATGTGGGTCTTTGCACTGTGAGGAAAACTCTGGTGTTGGGTGCATGAAGCTACGTTAGGGATAAGACCTACTTGAGCAGAGAAGTGTCTAAGAACTGTGGTAGATCATAAAATGTTCTTTTCAAGCTTCTCCTATATACTGGGCAAGTATATAGTTACAAAAATAAAAGATTAAAAGCAGTTAAGCAAGGAAAGAAAACTTTTGTCACATTTAATGTAAATTGTCCACAAGGAAATAAAAGAGATTTTAGGATACCAAAGAGTATTTTATTTATTTATTTCCCTTAGAACATAAAGAACACTAGTATCAGAATCTACAAACAGATTTGGTATCAAAAAGACATCCCCTGAGAGCTGAAATTAAAGGCTTGTTTTACTGTTGTGCAGCACAGTCGCTGAAAGAAGAAAAAAACTATAGAATTAGGGCTGTCATAAAGCTTATCACAAAATATATCAAGAAACAAATCTGAATGTATGAAAATTATTGTAAGAGCGTATATTTAGAATATTTTTTTAAATCTTTGCATTAATGCAGTGTCTATTGACTGTGTGCTCTTTGCTGAAGTATGAGCAATGTGTTTATTAAGTCAATATTATTGATTTCAAACACTGTTAAGCAGAGACCACTAATATAGCTAAAGAGATCACATTCTGGTCTGCTCATATGAAGCCCATCTTTCCAAAACCAATGATCTTTTTCAGCAACTACAACTTAATACATATTATCAGCATTATCTGCTCCTTTATTTAAATATTTTTAGGAAATACTATTTGAATATGCTTTTTCCAAACCAATTCCAGAAAAACTGCAGTTAAAAGACACCATTAAGTTCTTGATAAACAATATATTTTATTGTTTGTTTTAAAATATTAATGATGTAAGTATTCCAATAGCCTTTAAAAATATAAAACATCATTTAGGCCACTTTCCCAAGGGGAATTTTTTAGCTGTGAACTGATATAAAGTCAGTGATATTTTCTGATGGGTAGAATACATTTTATTAGCAAGTTTGGTCTATGCTTTTATGTGAGTTCTTCTCTAGATTAGCTCTCTGTTTGGACCCTTATTTGCTTCAGGAAAGAGGGAGACAATCCAGGATATTCTTATGAGACACCATCTCCCAGTCTAAGCCATAAACTCAGATACAACGAAATATGTTGGTTATTGAAAATAGAGAATAATATTTCTGTCCTCTATTCAGAAATAGAGGGTAAGGAAGCAAAGTTTCTTTAGTGAGTCAAAACAAATCTCCGGTGAGATAAGATTGACCTATATTTTTTTGTGGAAGTAAGAAAAGAGAAGTTAAGGAGATTATGAAGGAGTAAAACAGTATTTAGGATCCTCCCAACTCTCACTCCTAGTTGCGTATAATAAAAACAGACCAAAAGTTCAGATTAGACATTTTCCCCTTCTCATCTGTTAACTGCATATAAACAGTGACTTCATAGTCACAAGGTAGTTACAATCCTAAGGTTAACATGCAAGACAGTTAAATATACACCTCAATAGTTTTCTTGAGTGCTGAGTTCAGTCTATTTGCTTATTCAGTGTGCAAATCCATTCACTTTAGTAGGAGCATTTTTTGCAAGAAATATTTTCAGCCTGGAAGAAACTATAAAATGCATGTAAATTGAATTTTAAAAAAGGGCAATAATTGCAGTAGCATGTGGAGCCAATACTGAGAGCCTAAAAAGGTGGCAAATTGCACTGTTGTAGAATAAATAACCACTAAGAGTGATGTGTATAGGAGAAATAGACTAATCAGTGTATGATTATATCAGAACTAATTAACCTTTGAATTAAGAACCATAAGCAGAAAAACACATATACTTTTATCACGACCCCCTGAATATGATAGTATTCATGCTTCTGCATAGGTAGCCCTTTTACTCTAAGAAGGGAAAATTACATTTTGTATTACATTTCTTTTCTCCCCTTAATGAGGGAAAATTTTATTCTCTCACCTGAAAGTGAAATAATTCATTAAGAAAAAATGGCAGTGCTTCCTCAACAATACATTATCTTTTTTCTCTTTTTTTTTTTTAAATAGAAGATTAATGACTACATCTCCATCAGCCATGAAAATGTTCTCCATCCAAAATACTGTGGACAAGATTTCCTTATTCTTACCTATCTTCATTTTCTCTTCAATCCCAAAAATTGTCTAATCCACACGTACTGCATTTCTACAGAGCAATAAGGAAGAGAATATAGGACTAACCATATGCTCATTTTCAACTGAGTTCAAAGATACTGTAGTGCTTCATGACAGCCATAGTTCCTGGTTTTGGAATTAAACTAAAACTTGGTATTGGGTATTGTATCTTCCTCATGATGTCTCAAAATTTACTTATACATGCTGATTTCCTTTGTTAGCATCATTCTTTCTTTTCATATTTATGTGTTTATGTGCATGACACTTTGAAGAGAGTGTTAAAAATTGCCTCCTTTTTATTTATAGTGATTATATTTCTTTGTAAGTCATTTCTTTGGGATCCTTTCCCTTGGCAGTGCATAACTAATCTAATTGGACATTTCAATAGTCACTTCTTAAAGAGTTCAGACTTATCCAGAATGTGTGAAATTGTTGAGGAGAAGAGATATTTAGATGGTGTTATAACCAGCATAGAAATGGGATTGTGTTTTACAGCCCAAAGCTTCTGTGAAGGATCAGAGAAAGGTAATTCTTGGAAGACAGCATGCAGGCACCCTCATGCCTCTCATTGCTCACAGTCCAGAAGCTTCCTGTAAGAAAGTAAGTGTTTTTAATCTGAGTAAAAGTAAACTAAGTCAAACTGATCATTTTATGAGGGCAAAACTTCTTTGAAGCTGCTCAACTTTGCATTAATCTCAGCAACTGTTTTTCTGAGGACCATTTACTGAATTAGTATTTTTTGTTCCAAATAGGGCAGAGTATAGAAGAAAGAATATACTGTTGATTTTTATAGCAAATTCTCAAGATACTCAGGAATTATTTGCTTGGTGGCAAACTGACTCATCCACTTTTCCAGCTAGATTTCTACATCTCCTCTAGCTCTCCTTCAGATGGGTAAGTCCAAGGTAAGGATGAAGGATAGGAGGCTAAGGGGTCTGTCTATATAGAATTGTTTTCTACCTTGGAGAGCCAATTAAACATAAACTGCCTCGGGCTTTTAAGTGTCTTCAGAATGCCAAAGCTAATGTCTCATTTCATGTCTTAATTTAATCCTTTATATTCAATAAAAATGTTTTAGTTTACATAGAACAGGTGTTATTTCTGTAAGCAGTAGCTGTTTGGAAATTATTCTGATTTAACTGACAATAACCAATTTTAACACTTGGTGATTTGTCCTTCCTGCTCATATCATAAATAACAGTAGTTACCAAAAAAAGAAAAATTATCTGGCAGATGTTACCCATTTTTCCCCTACCTGCACTGGGCTCTGACTGAAGTTTATCTCATTTCCTTTCATTTAGTTTAATACATGAGTACCAATACTGTCTCAAACCCTTTGTAAGGCTCAGATATCACAAGCATACAAATGCTAACATTTATCCAAGTCCATTGAATACATGTCTTAGGTCGAGCTCATTTTTTAGGTTATTTTAACAAGGTCTTCAATTCCTAGTATTGTTTATTGAACTTACCTTTCCCTTTTATTTAAAAACATTCATCAAATCTGGGAAATTATGTCAAAATGTCCATCTAATGTGTTGTTCTCTTCTTTTTGATATAATAAAATAACAGTAGTAGCAGCAATAATTATCACTTCCATCATATAAAAATTGTACCATAATTATCTAAGTTTGGCATGTCATTTGACTGTAATTCTCCTACCTTTCAAATACAAAAAAAATTAGTGTTGGTATATTTGAGTGATCCATGTTATAGTCATCTTTCTGTCTCAAGGTTTACAAAAGTAGGAATCACAATGCCATACATGATGGAAGTCCATGTAAAATTTGCGAGAAGTATATTTGTCTCAGAAATATTCCAAGTGATAGTAATGAAATAATCTTTCAGTGGATGAATTAGGGATAGTAGACTGAAGGACTCATTATCCCTTCAGCCGAAGGACATGCTGCTTGTCTATATCTTCCCACTCTAGTGGCACACAGCATCATAGACCTTAGAGATACACAGGCAGTTTCATGGGACTCTGCTCTCCCCACCAGTGGATTAATTAACAAAGTGATGAAAGTAAATTTCTGCTTCAAGGCTTAAAAGAAGGGCTGAGATTTTGATTGAAAGATTAAAATAAATGTTCTCCATATTAATTTCAACTTTCAGAATGAGTTAGCATTGACTTCTCTGCTGAAAGTCTCCTCTAGTAACCCGTGATAGAAGACAATCAATTCCTCTGTCTGACTCCCATCAACTATTGGAAACAAATCATGATATAAATATGAATAACCACAGTAAAACTAGATAAAATGAAAAGTCTTAAGGTATTTAAGCAAATTGAATTGAAAGTATCTGAGAAAACTAGTCAGCTCATGTGTATTTATAGACAGAGAGAAAATTAGAATATTTATCTGAATATCCTTCTTTATATTCCAGTTCTATGTCTCAGTGAACACACCAATAACATGTTGGAATTGCATCTATGGTTTACAGTTGCACAGTAATGGGAACCTTACCACTGATTTCTGCTAGAATGTCTTCCAGCCTATGCTGGGTTTTGGTAGGATTTTGGTAGCAAGGAGGCTGGGTGTCTTCTGTGAGAGGTGCCAGAAGCTTCCTCCATGTCTGACAGAGCCTGTTCCAGCTGGCTCAAAGCGCCAAACCCATAAACAATGGTAATATCCCCTCTGGGATAACCCTTTTAGGTTTAAGGGGGAACAAAATGTGCTGCAAAAACAAACCAGAAAGGAGACTAAAGAGAGGGCTGATAATATGTGAGAGAAACACCCCTTGGGGCACTGAGGTCAGTGGAGAAGGAGTGGGAAAAATCTTCCAGGCACCTCTGCTGTGTTGCCCAGAAGCAGAGATGCTCATGCAGCCCGTGGTGCAGCCCATGGCCAGGCAGCTGTGCCCCTGCACCCCATGGAGGTCCTTGGGGATGCAGAGATCCACTGCAGCCCCTGGAGGATCCCACAGCAGAGCAAGTGGATGCCTGAAGGAGGCTGTGACTGTTGAGTCACATTATTGGATTCATGCTGAAGCAGTCTGTCCCTAAAGGACTGCATCCTGTGGGACTCACACTGGAGCCAGGGGAGAGCATGAGGATGAAGGGGCAGCAAAAACAGTATGTGGTAAACTGGCCACAACCCCCATTCCCTGTCCATCTGAGCTGCTGCAGGGAAGAGGTGGAAAATCTGGGCATGAAGTTGATCCTGAGGAGAAGGGAGGGGTGGTGGGAAGCTGTTTAAACATCTGGGTTTATTTCTCGCTACTGTACTCTGACTTGATTGGCCATAAATTAAACTAGTTTCTTTTAATAGAGTTAGTTTTGGTGAATGATCTCTTTCTGTCCTTATCTTGACCCACAATTCTTTTATTTTATTCTCTCTCCTGCTGCCCAGTTGAAGAGGAGAGGGATGGAGCATCTACGGTCAGCATCTAGTGTCCAGCCATGGTCAACCCACTGCACAGCCATAAGCATCAGCATAATAAGAAATTACCAGCTCAAACTATTTCAACCACATTGATGGTTCTACAGTCAAAATATGTTTCTTCTTATGTACTTAATTCTATCTGTATTTCAATAGCAGGACCTGAGAGGAGGAAACAAAAGTTCTTTCTAAATCTCTCATCCACAAAAAGAAAAGGGAAGAATACAATCCACTTAGATCTTGCAAACTTTACAACATTCTTACAGCCAGAGCCTAGGTTGTCAATTCCTCTGTGTTTAAAACTAACCAAATTACAATATGAAAACATGAAAAATCTCTCCTCTGAACCTGTTGAGATCCCATCGTAAGTACTGTATATTTCCAATATATATGCAAGTGCTGTTCATACATAATGAATATCAATTTGGAGAGGTGCAGACAATGATTGCTTTGAGCAGAAAAGAACAGCAGAAAGCTCTGCTCTGAAGTCTATAGCTTTTATGTAGCAGATACATAGGCAGATATGTAGCAGGTACAATAGGAGTTTTTAAAGGTCTTGTAAAACATTAGTGTAGTTCAGTGAGCCAGCCAAAAAAAAAGCTGTGCTCTAATAGGATAAAAAGCACAGTTTGTTCTCAGGGTAATTTCATCCAGGATGTTCTCCAGGAAATGAGACACTCTAGCATCACTCTACTAACCTGATTCATGTTCTTAATGTCCCATTGCCTTTAAAATGTTAACAGCCTGAAAGGTGGAGGGATGTTTGGAAATTATGTTGGGAAAGGAGGATAGTATGTGTGATTACTTGAGACTAAGAGAGCAAAGTTCAAAGCTAAGATTAGATGAAGCCTAGTCCAGTATACTTTTAGAATTCCAAAAGGTGCCATAATTAAAAAAGGTTATAAACCACAGCAACCACATTTTCACAGTAGGAAATACATAGTTTTATGTCCCTAGTATGCGAAAAAACGTGGAATGTAACAGCTGCTTTTTTAACTGGACTTCAGTGACGGCACAGATCTTTCCCAACTCAGGAATTCCTTTTCTTAAGGTATTCTATGAGCTATGGGTCTATGTGGGAAAGAGACCTGTTCTTACACATTAAGACCTTTGTAGTGACCTCCAACTGCTACCGTACTCCATCTCTGAAAACACCAAGTTCTGGCATGATGCAGCTCAAACAGGTGTCCCTTGCCCAGAAATTACTGTCTCAAGTTTTGTCATAAACTTCATGTTTAACCTGTAAAACATCTAACTCTTCCACAAGTACTCAGCCTGAAAGGTAGCTAGAGGCAGGGTATTTCCATGTTAGTTTTGCCATATTAAAGAAATTCCAACTTTCCTACATGCTGCCATTTAACATTCATTCTAGAGGTAGAACCTCATAGTACTTTGCAAAGTGGAGAAGGGTCTGTATCTTGAAAACAGCCTTACAATAAAAAATTATCATACAAATGGGCCTGCTGGTATCAGCAACAGGAATCTGCAATAACATCTTGATGAAATATTTACCTAAGAAAATGCACTTGTATTTGTGAATAGATACAGCTGCACAGTTTGCTGTTCTGTTTTTTTGTAACATTAATTTCCTTAATGTTAGAGGTAAGTTGTGTCATTTACTAGCTAGAGCACTGATTTCTTCCAATGAACTTCTAAAAATCCATTATACACTTCAAGCATTTCCCAAAATTAAGATGTTTTTAAAAATCCCAAGCTTCTTGTTTCTTCAAAACATTATTTGGGTGCAATAATACCTCTTCTGGGAGCTGCAGTTTTGCTTTATAATGCTGTCCTTTCCTCTCCCTGCAACTGTTCTGTCTGCTGAACTCTTTGCAGTCCTCTTACGTTTATACAGAAACAAAGACAGATATTTCTTCCGTAATTGGCATATTAAAAATTTATGGTGCACTAGGATGTTTAATATTTAAACACAATGTTTAATGTTTTCTGTTGCCTTTTTTTTCATGAAAAAAAAAACAAGTAGCATAGAGAATGCTGTTCTTTTCCAGACAATTAGAGATCTTATTTTGAGTTAGCATTCAGGATAGATAACATCATTACTCCAGCACCAGTAAATATTTTTTAAAAGTTTAAGATAACATGACATTTTGATTCCCAAGACAGCCAGCCTTGATACACTGCAGTACTGTAAATCAATCTGGATTTTTACTTCTTTATTTCTTTTGGGGACTGCTGCTGACATATAAAAGGGATTACCAACCAACTACCTGAAGGGACTTTATTACTTGAAGGGAGCCTACAAGAAATCTGGAGAGGGACCCTTTACAAGAGCATGCAGTGACTGGACAAAGGGCAATGGCTTCAAAATTAAACACAACAGATTAGATTAGATTAGATATTAAGAAAAACTTATTTACTGTGGAGGTGGTAAGGCACAGGCACAGGTTGCCCAGAGAAGCTGTGATTGCCCCATCCCTGAAAGTGCTCAAGGCCAGGTTGGATGGACCTCTGAGCAACCTGGTCTAGAGAAAGTTGTCCCTACTCATGGCAGTTTGAGTTGGAAAGAGATGATCTTTAAGGTCCCTTCCAACCCAAGCCATTCTATAGTTCTACGACATGCACCATTAATATTAGACTTCAAACTGTTTTATCAGGGAATTTTTCTTTTCCTAGATAATCTATTAAATACTTTCCATCCAAAACTTTGACTCTACAAAGCAAATTACTGGTGATGCAGCTAAATGCAAAGTCAAGATTTCAATCTTCCTACTTCAAGCAAAAAAAAAGCAGTTGTGTCACAATTTAAACTGAGAAAGATCAGTGTTTAAAGCAGAACACGAAGAACCTGGAACACTTGCATTAAATATTGTTCTCACCCCAGGCTACTTCTCTGTTTTTGAGCAAATCAGCTGCAGCCCATTGACTTTTGTGGACCAAATTAAGACTATATTCTCCTATCTGCACACAAATCAAAAAATGCAAGTAAAAAAAAAAATCAGAGACCTATAGAAGCGCTGAGAAGTGCCTACAAAACTGTTTCATTCAAATATAAACTGCCAAATTGGAGCAATGAGATATTAAAACAGCCCAAGATTGTTCTAATGTTGCATGTTGAATTCTTTCGTCTAGTTCTCCTGTGTCTCACCCAGTCTGGCAACTAGTCTAAAGAACTTTCCATGCTCTTGGCCTTTTTCCATTTACTTGGGATTAATACTGGGATTAATCATGAGGTGAAGTTTATCAACCCATAATCTGTTCTTCACAGAAAGAGTGACTGGGCATTGGAATAGGCTGCCCCTGGAACTGATGGAGTCACCATCCCTGGAGGTGTTTAAGAAAAGTCTAGGTGTGGCATTCAGTGGCATGGTCTAGTTTAAAAGGTGGTGTTTTGTCATAGGTTGGACCCAATGATCTCAAATGTCTTTTCCAATCGAATTCATTCTGTGATCCTCAATTATTCCAGAGGATGAGTCAGATGATCCAATTGACAGCTCTTTACTTTCCAAAGAGGTCCTGCTTTCACGTGCTTTGCACTCCCATCACCTTTCTTCGCACCAGAAGTTGTTATTGGGGCTTTTCATTGAACCATATAAAAACATAATTCCCCTTCTTTATGGTTAAATTAAATGAAAGAAAAAAGGATAAAAAAGGTTTGATTTTGGGCTTTATTCTGGCTATTTCTCCGCAGAAAACCCCTTTCCATTTCAAATCTGGAGCCTTCTCCAAAAAGGACAGTTTTGAGCTGGGAATAACTTTTGTAACCTTAAAATGTCCCTTCTCTTATGTTCTCTTTGCCAACCCATTAATATGAAAGAAAATCACTGGGCAGATATTCCACCTAAACTATAGAAATTCCATCCCCAGAACAATCTTCAGGATTCCACAGCTGAAGAAAGCTGTAACGTTTACTTTTCAAGATTATTTTATTCTTTTACACTTAATTGGCATTTAAGCATGCCCAAATTCATTTGTTTCCTGGTCACAGTCATCCTTGGAAATAAGGATTGCTTTGCAGAGTTAGATTCCTGAATCTAATAAGCTATTCAAGGAAAAGCTCTTTATTTAAAACCAAAATATCCAGGAAATATAATGCAAATCAGTAGTCCAGAGACTTGGAAAGGTATTTTATTTGCAGACATTATCTTAGGTAACTATTTCAGGATTTGTAGTACCAGAAGAACTATTAGGCAGCTGAAGAGGGACTACATTCTAGACTCTCCCCTTTCCACAGAACAAAAGCTTTTTCTGATTCATAACTGATGGCTGGTTTTTACTAATAAACTAAAAAATGTGTTTTATTTTAGTTTGTTTTGGGTTTTTTAAAGCAAAAAAAAAAAAAATCATCTGTTAAACTTCTTTTATCAAGTTGGAGAAAAATCCTGAAACAGAGATCAAAAATTTTATTCTGAGAATAAAAATTTATTCTGGCATGAGTGCTATATAGAAACAAAGCAGTTAGTTTGATTCTGAAGCAAAATTTGTGCAAAATTAAAAGAGTAACTCACCAGACTTCACATTAAATCATATGACATAAGCAGACTAGTGATAGATCACATTCTGTTGTTTGTCTCTTTGGGATTCTTCTTATATTTGTCAATTATTGTTTCTCCCGTGGTGTTTCTTTTTAACATACAATGAAGTTATACACTGTTGATGTCCAGGCAACTTTAGACAAAGATTACAAAACAGCAGATGTGAATCACTATGCAAATGCCCTGGAAAGGAGTTTTATTTAACATATTTAGCTGCCACATCATAATTCTAACTGCAATAGGTAGCCACAAATTTAATATGTTATTTTAATATCTGACATCAGATATTTTTGTTTTTCTAATGTTACTGAAGTGCATATAGATAGAAATATTTCATTGTGTATACTGTTTCATATCTCAGCTGTAGCTCTGCACCACCCAGTGACACAGAAGGTGCTTGGCTCACTACAGCAGCCAGCCACCATTTGAAATGAAATCTGGAATAAAATGGATCATTCTTTGTCTACCATTAACATTTAAAAGTCATTTAGTCACCTTGGTTTCACTTCATTTTCAAAAGAGGAAAAGAACCTCAATCTCTCAGCAGAGGAACACTTAAAAACCTACTGTCCCCATGCCCAGTCAGAGTTTGGGTAAGGGGGAAGCAGCACCCAAAAGCACCAGGAGGGTCATCCAGGATCACCCCACACGCTTGCTCTGCAGGCACAGCACCCAAACTCCTGTTCAGTGTGGGGCTCTGACTGGACAGGCTCCAGACAGCTGAGTGGAGAGTTCCCAGATGTTGAATGGGAGGGGTCTAGACCTCAATGCTCATTTTCCCCAGAAGAGGTAGCATTTTCAAAGTAGAAGAGGAACACACCATGCTAAATTAATTTCAAACCAGGCTGGCTTAAAAATGCCAAAACCCATTAAGACAACATGCTAGCTGGAATTTTAATAAGGTCCCTCCCAAACAACTGCAATTGAATATGCCCTCAAAATATCTACCCAGGTTGGTGTGTATACCTAGGTGCATTATGAGTAGTTTGCTGTAGGTACTATTAAAAATGCTTTTATTAGGTTAATTGATTGATCATACCAAGTTAAATAGCTCAGATTTAGAGGGAACTGAATTTATGAAAAATGCTGTAGTGTGAATTTGAATGAAAGGTACATAAACTTTCATTTCTGCAGAAATATTCTATGAAATAATGGAAAACACATAGAATTTCAGTATCTTAGTACTCAACCCTAAGCAATATATTGCACATTTGATGTAAGAATTTACTCTCTTATCCTGTGTCCAGTATGTACATGTGAATGGCCTGTATTTAAATACAAGAAGGACTCAAAGACATCAACTTCCTGAATAAAATACAGGAAAATAAAAATACTAGTTTTGAAGAAACTAGTGCTGTCTCCTAAAGAGAGAATGCCCTCTACTGCTTGGTTAGAGAGCTGCTCCACAGCAAAGGAACTCAAAACCGTGTTTCATATGGACTGAAAACTTTGGAACATACATATAACAAAAATATTATATTCTTATTCTTATTCTTATTCTTATTCTTATTCTTATTCTTATTCTTATTCTTATTCTTATTCTTATTCTTATTATTCTTATTCTTATTCTTATTCTGTGGAATATTTTCTCCATAATACTGAAAAGAATAATTTTTAAAATCGTTGATGTCTTTACTTTCAGTAATTGTTTTGGTACGCATTTTCCTTAAACTTTATATATTTGCTACCTGTCCTCAAACTTAATACACCCCACCATATTGTTGTATACAGTCTCCTTCAAAGGAGGAGTATGTATATTGTTTGTCCACAGTGATTTTGCTTTGAAAACCAGCCAGCTGAAAGTCTTAAACCTCTAAAACATTCACAGCATGCAATTTCGAGACATGCTACCCCACAGAAGTGCTCTAAAGCATCATCAAGAAACAGCAGAGGCATGCTGTTTTGTTTTACGTCAGCAGAGAGGCTGATGAATGCCACTCTAGAAACTTTCCTCAGACCTGATTCTGTTTTTTATTAAATTTGTTCCTAAGGAAACCCTTTATTTTCTTAAAGCAATAGAAAATTTTCTGAAGTGGGCTTTAAACAGTCTCCAACTAGGATCTCCAGAAGCATACGTTCATATTCTTCTTGACAATTTTCCACTCATTTATTTGGCTGTCCAAATAAGCAAAGGGAAAGTCTAGGGCTGTGCACAGTAGGCTTACTTTTGTTTCTCTAATAAGAGTTCTTTAGATTATACAACACTAAAAATACAAGCTCAAAGATAGTGTATTTTATGGCTGTTTAAAGCACATAAATGATGACTATCTGGAATACATGATCCTTTCTCTTTCATTCTTGACAGTACTTAATATTGCCCATTCTCATAGCATAAGCTCTTGGGCAGTGTTCATATTCAAAAGGTTAATGCCAAAAAAATGAGGGATTGTACCTCCAGCAAACACATCTGAAATTATAGCTTTGTCTCACTTGGACCTAGATGTGGAACTGCCAGATATTAATTTGAATTTTCCTTCCTTCCCAATGTCACACTTGCTGTATCCAGAAAAAGGCACAGTCTGGAGGGAAGACATTATTTTCTCATATGGAGAAACATAGAGGCTTAAGACCAGGATATTAAGGCAGGTAGTTCTACATTAACTGAGAGAAACTTACAACATATACGCTAAGACAAAACATGAGAAAAAGAATTTCACATTAGTTTTGACATGAGCCAGTATTCTCCAAACACTTTCAGGTCTTAAACAATGAGGCCACAATTTCTAGGAAAATAAAATATATGCTTCAACTATTCAAAAACAAAATAGAAACTTTTATTTACCTGAAGAATGACAGGCATGTATAATCTGATACACAAAACTTGATTCAATTTCATGTAAAAACCAGAAAAATCCACCATTTAATGCCAAACACAATGAGAACATCAAGCAAGTACAACTTATTTGGAGACATCTCAGGAATAACCCAGCCTCCCTATTAGCAAATGACTTTATTTTGAGAAGGCAGGAGGTGCTAACTGCACAAACCTTCATCAATGTACTGACCAAAGTTTTTACAGTGTGTATATAAAATTACTAATTCTTGATTCCAGACTAATTCAACATTATACTTTATTTTCAACAGGGAATAGCAGATGTAGCTACCATCATGGTAATTCATAGATGCTCATACGAATTTTCTGCAATTATTCTTATGTTCTAGCCAAGAACTGACCTGATACTTTCAAGGACACACTTCCTCAAGTCTGCGTGACAGAAACAACCGCAATAAGAATGACCACAGCAAGTGTGTACAAAAGATTTTTATTGTTCTTCAGCTTTTCCTATTACATCCACACATGCATAACTTGGATGGATAGATGTTTGAGATAGCTTTCACAGCAATAACAGCGTATGTGCAAAAATTTGCGCCTTTTTAGATCAACAAACACACTCACACTTTTACCAATCTGAGAAATTTTACCTGTCTGTGAGGATAAACCGAGTGTTCAATTTTCAGCAGTAATAAAAAAAAAAACTCATTAATATACTGTCCAAGATAAAATACAGCATCTCCCAAACAGAATACGTTATCATAATATCTTTTGCTTTCTAAGAATATATACAAGCTCCATGCACATTTGCCCACAAATACTATCCATTGCCTGCAAGCACACACGTACATGTACATATGCAAACCCATATATTTATAGATAGATGGATGGATGATTTTTCCATATTAAGAATCAAGGATTTAGCAGTATGCTGCTGTACCACTGAAATGAAAAACAACATTGCAGTGACAATAATGACAGCTGTATTATTTTCCAGGACTAAACCTAAAGCAAAAACAATAGCTATCTAGCCTCTGTTTCCTCTGCTGGATTATCAAGAATATCAGCTGTTCCAGAAAGGACTGTAACTCAAAAACAATCAGGAATGTTTGAGAAGCAAGATTCTTCCGTGTTCATACAAAATAGTGATCATTGAAAGCATTTTTTTCTTGAATTAAAAAAATAATTTTTATTTTAGAATGGTTTTGTTGTTTTGTTTTTAATTTAAAGTTTCTTAAGCATATTCTCCAGTGCAAATGAATTTCTGCATTTCCACAAAAAAAGCAGTAATGATAATTTTTGCTGATTAATGCTGATTTCTCTTAAAGCTGTTCTCAACCAAACATGAAAAAGCAGTAAGAGTGATTTAGAATAATGAAATTTAAACTAATATGACTTATAAAAGTGGAAGATCCACTTAGACAGAGATAACATAGAAAGAGAGAAATTATTTTTCTGAAATCATTCAGAAAATTGTATGAAAGGTACTGAATTCTTTACTAGTAGAACTACAATTTAAAAAGACTGGCAGTAAAATTAATCAGCAGCATCATTCAGCAGCATTATTGAAGTCACATAAAATGATACTGCATGCTTGTACATTTTCCTATCCTGGCTTAGAGAAGGGCACATAACAAACATCCTGAAATACCTGAAGGCCATAAACTCCAAAATTCAAATAATTACTTAGTATTGCACAGACAGTATAATTAAAAATAATGGGATAATTGCAGACAAAGTGGGAGAAGCTTCGTGACCATGAAATTTGTACAAAACTGAAACAGCTTTCTTAACAGGGAGATCTGTTGCTCAAGTGATTTTAGTTAGAATGCAGAGCACACATGAAAAAGCCCTATAGGGAATGATCTGCTTTGCTTTGGCAATAA
>VZTB01012110.1:26466-47521 GCA_013397245.1 Thryothorus ludovicianus | reverse complement strand
CCCCCGGGGCCGGTGTGCCCGGGCCCCCCGACTACGGACCCTTCGGCATGCCCGTGAAGGCGCTCTGTCACCCGCCGGCGCAGACCATGCCCGCCGTCCCGGTGCCCATCAAGCCGGCGCCGGCGCTGCCTGCTGCCTCGGCCATCCCTGCTCTGACGGTCGCCGCCTCGCAGCTCTGCCCCGCCGNGCATCGCTGCTGGAACAGACCGCGAGCAACAACCCCGAGGGCAAGAGCTCCCTCCACTCCGTCCTGGTGCACTCCTAAAGAGCAGGGGCTCGGGGGGAGACAAAGCTCCCAGGTTCCCGGGGGAGAGGACGGGGGGATCCAGGGCATGCCTGCGGAAACCTGATCGATCTCATGACTATACCCCTGCTGGTGTCTGTGTTTATATCGTATACTATCAGATTATTTGAGAACCAGGTCGCAGGTAAGATATTTTATCGTCGTTAAATGTCATTAGTGGCGGAGAGGCGACGTGAAAAGTCACAGCCGGGGCCGAACGGGCTGGCTCGGAGAAAAGGGCCGAGAACGAAGTTCTCCCCGCCACCCCGCCAGCCTGAGGCACGGGGCCCCATGCAGCCTGCGCTCTCCGCCGAGCCCGTATCCCGGGACAGTCACCACGGAGGTCCCACGAAACCCGAGCTTCGAGAGGTGCTGCAGACGCCTGGCGAATAGGGAGAGCAGAAGGATAAAACCCTCTCTGAAGTCTGCTTCTCCCTCTTCCACGAGAGACAGGAAACCTCTGCTCTACCGTCCTGCTGATCTTGCTACGAAAGAGGTGGGCAAAGTGGTTACCTTAGACCCTGGCGGGCTTCGAGGCCCCGCGATATGTAATGCTTGCTGCTTAAAGAGTAATCATTAAATAATTCGATTAAGTAGTGGGAATTTAATTGACAACGGCACTGACCGCGAAGCGTTCCTTTAACTAACGATTGCTTGCGCTTCCCCTTCACACTTTTAAAATCCATCCTTATTGTACCATAGAAGGGACTAAAGCGTGACCTGGCCTCTCAAACTGTGAGTGTCCGAATTCCCTAGTTTCTCAATAAAATAAAAACAGCCCGGCAATTCGTAGATTGTGCTTTTCACATCACCTTTCACTGGTCACAGACAACACTATTTTGTACGTGTTGCTTGGAATTTCCTCCGCATGAATGTGAACACAAAAACCTGCGGGGGAAGGGAGGAGAGCTAGGAGTGAAAGAGGTGGGGGAAAGTGGGGGAAGACAACAGGAAAATGGCAAAAAACTTATTCGGGAAAAGCACTTTACTGAATAGACAAGAAGTCTGTGCAGAGGGATCAGAAGTCAGAGATCAGAAGCCAGAGAGCGACGTGCTGGGCTGATGATTCCCGGCTCGTTTGTGAGTGATTGCTGCCCTGCTGCACACCAATGCTCATTAAAGCCAATCCATCCATTTGCTTCTCCTGGTGCTGCTATTTAAAATACTCGCCTTTCACATCGGTTAAGAAACGTGTGCTTGTAGCGTAAGTTTTCGCTCCCTCTCCCCAAACTGATAGACGTATCCAAAAGTTTTCTCGGCGACAAGACAAGGGGAAGAAAGGGAAAGAAATCTCTTACAGGTAAATTGCCTGCCGCGGAGGCACTGCGGTCTCTGCCCGCAGCTCACGGGCGAAGAGCCGGCGTTGCGGTGTGAGAAGAGGGCTCCGGCTCGGAGCCCAATCCCACTGAAGGCATTTGTAGTTTTGCCAGTTTGGACGCGCGGTGGATGGCACCTGCTTCCTTGGTTTTATCCCCTCATGCCGGCGCACCAACAGTGGCCCCATACGCCAGGTCGCAGTCCCCGCCCCTAGGGAAGGATGCCCTGTGACACGCTGACCCTTCTTGCTGCCAGAGAAAATTGCTAGGAAAAGCAAACCTGTTTGGCCCTGAGCGCCGCCTGTCCAAAGTTTTCACCCCACACACACACTGGTGCGGTCTGTTCGACCACTTGAAATTCCCTGGAACTCTTGAATTTCCTGTTGTTCCTTCTGTTCTAGGCGTGTTTGCACCTTAATTTCAAAAATTTTAGAATTTGTAACGCCTAAAAAATACTAATAATGTCGTGCTAATGAGACATATCGGTATCGTGGTTTGTAAATCGGTCTGGAAGGGGAATTGCCTCTAAAGTATTGCAACCAGATAATCTGAGCCAAAAGAAACTATTAAAAGACAAACAAATAAACAAAAAAAGACAAAGAAAAAAGAAAAAGTTCTTCACATTTTCTTTACTTTGCTGTTTTCCATCTTAGGCAGAGATCCAATTCGATATTCCCACTGCTAAAACCGAGTTGCTTATAAAAAAAGCCGTCTGCCAAATAAATAATGAATAGCATTAGTTGTATATTAGTTCTACGTGTATCTAAATATATTCCACTGCTCTTGATGTAACTGCTGTGTAGGACTCCAAAGCACATCTCAAAGAACCTTAAACGTTTTCCACTTAGATCGGTCAAAGGGGTTAGAGGGATGGAGAATCCGGAACTGGAGAAGAGGTAATCCTCCTGGGAATTATTCGAATGATTCCGATGCGTTTTAGGATTCTGAATGACCTTCTACATTTCATTGAGGGAAAACTTTTGTTTGGGGTGAGGAGGCCTGTCTGGGCGCCGCGGCGAGGTGTGAGCAGGAGGCTCCCTCCGCCTTTCGCGCTCGGGCAGTCGGGACAGCTGTGCCGAAAACAGAGGCAGGGCGCCCGGCTCAGGGGCTATCGCGACAGGAGGAATCGTCTCGGATCGGAGGCGAGATGGGCCCGGAGGGACATGCCAGGACGGCGGGGCACACGGGGATTTGTGGGGTTCCCAGCGAGCTGCGGGGCGCACCGCAATCCGCACGCACGGGCGCTGGGTGCAGCAGGTTTTCCCCGCCACAGGGGCTTCGGGGAGTGGGGAGTTTAAACGATGAGTTACATGCCCAGATGGCTCAGTGTGACTCCCAGTGCAGTGGCCTACACTTTGTATGAACTAAAGATGGGGATATTTTCTGTAGTTTGTACAGTGAAAATTTTAGGGGTTAGAACATGCTGGTTTCAAATTATCAGAGGGGGAGGGGAAATTAACTATTCAAGTAATATTTTCTAACTCATTTATACATTTATTTTTCCTTATTCTTAAGTAATCTGTCTCTAAACATAGCCTTTGCAAAGTGCACACAATTTTATACCAACAATCAATAAACCAAATACATAAACTCAATTCCAGTGCTGCTTAAAATCAGATGATAGTAGAAAATGTAGAGAAATGAAATAGTGTCCTTTCTTCCAAGCTGAAAAGCAGGTGTAAACTGGTGAAGGGTAAGATTTTTCACTTTACAAATAAAATGGGGGAACAGTCTTGTGCCAACTGCTAGATTTTGTCTGTCTGCTACACCAGTACACCTCATGCAGAAACAGCTTGTCTTCAGATTAAAGTGCACATGTGTCCTGCACAGAAAAGGCAGCTGAGTCTTTACTGAGTGGGTGCAGGCACGGTGTTTGTAAGCAGAAGAAACAGATGCAAAGAGGACAAGCAAGCTTAATCTTCATATCATCAGGCTGCCAGAGGTAGAGAACTAAAATTTATTACTAGAAGAATGGAGGCCTAAGAAAAGGTGTTAATTTCACCCCAGTATGCTTCTGGTTTATTGTGGCTAGCTAATATAGTGATTGTTATTTCTATCCATGGAAAATTATTCCCAACCAAGGCATTGCTTTGTGTATTTTAAGTCCATAGGGCACGCAAATAAAGAAAGAAAAGTAAATGCAGTAAGACTCTTAGAATTAATGTCACTTATGGTCTAAACATAATAGCAGTGTTTCAGTGAATATGTTCTGATCTCAGTGATACCTGTTACACTATGACAACCAGAGTTATAACTGAAATTCTGGACTCCATTGATCCAATTCTGAAGTTTCTCTGGACAAAAATTGATACAGAAAATCTGCTTGGAATTTTGCTGCTGCTGGTTGTGATAACTGATTTTTCTCTTTATTTTAAGACTTTATTTTAAATCATTATCCTTCAAGTCTGTTTTAAGATAGAGTCTTCCCTGTAAATGCTGGAAATATATAATAGTTTTGGTTTTGAAAAGTAAAATTTCATCTCAGCTCCTAGAGTTTTGCTGAATATATGGTTAGATTAATAATTTCTAGTTAGACAAACCAGGTTTAATTTTAGAAATCTAATGATAAAGATAAAAAAATTACAGCCCACAGGCCTCTTTTCTGGACATATATAAGAACATAACTTGTTTGTTTAAAGAAATGGTGATCCTGCCTCTTAGCTTATGCAATATGGTCACAGGCAAAGCCTGTGAAGAAAAGCCTAATAGAGCACTCTTCTCAGAAATCTGGAAGGAAACAAGTTCAAGATTACCTCAGTGCAAAAGGATTCAGATTCACATCTGTGTATCAGAAAGAGGTGAGCTGCAAAATGGCACACGAAGGAAGTTATGTTATACAGCAGCAACAAATGTAAAGGTCATGAAAAGTCAGACAAGAGGCAGGGACCGAGCGCGTTACTTTAAAGGCAGAGTCCAAGTGCCATTAC
This sequence comes from Thryothorus ludovicianus, assembly GCA_013397245.1. NCBI lineage: Eukaryota > Metazoa > Chordata > Aves > Passeriformes > Certhiidae > Thryothorus > Thryothorus ludovicianus. Next base: position 42,995 of record VZTB01012110.1, on the reverse strand, counting down.
AGAAAACAGACTGTGGACAGAAAGATGGAAGTAAGGATGGGAATAAATTGCAAAATTTCAAATCAGAGTGCCAAAGGTGTTGGGTGTCCCAGGAATTCGGGACTGTGGTATTCAAAATGTGAGTTACAGTCAGGAAAGAGACAAATGTTTGCTAATATTAAGTCATTTAGACTAACAAAAAAAGAATGGCCAAGAAATTGGGAATTGCTGAAAGACTTTCACACTGGTTTAGAGGATAATAAAATTGAAAGTGGAACTCATTATTGACACATGCAAACTGCCTTGCATGGGGAAAAGGATTCTGGTTTTATATATGTAACAACAGATCCTAAAGTAAGGATTTTTACGAAGTTATGGTAGATAGCACTAAGAGAATGTCGGTTTATTATCCAGTAGCTGTGAAAACAGAAAAAGTATTGGCAAAAGAACAGAGAACATAACAGAAGATACTATACCCTTCTTTAAATCTAATGGAAACTGAAATGCACCAGGGAGACCTACGAGTTTCTCACATCTGAAATACTTCTGAGGTACTTTAAAACTGTCAGGGTGCAGAGAGAATCAGAGGCGAAGATCAAAGTTACATCTTCTGTACATGTAGCAATCCGATAATCTAAGACTTTTCAGCATGGAAAGCAAGGATATACTGAGATACATGACACAAATTTACAAAATTTTGAAAGACCTGGAGAAGGAGTTTGGGGCACACTTGATCATTCTTTCTCTCAATGCCTTAAGAACCGTGTGTCTTCAGAAGGGTTCAAAGCTAACAAAGATGGGATTTTTCACACGGCACACTACTGAATTAATTTCAGTATGTTCAGGGTGTTAAAATTTTACATGCATTTTAAGAACAAGTGGAAAATTCAAGTAAGATCACTGAGAATTGATCCACAAAAACTCACTCTCTCTTACTCAGATTTGCTATGCTAATAATATATTTCAGAAAGTATTGTGACATTTTTCCCTGCCCTACTCTTTCTAGAGCATCCATTATTTGTTTACTGCTGGAGATATAACACTGGGATAGACAAAATTTTGGGGTCACTTATGACTATTTTTCTTCATCAGAGAGGGGATCAGGACTTGTGAGTTTAATTTGTAGCTAAGTGTCCAGAATGAAAGCAATTCCTTTATGCAATTTCAGTGTAGAATATATGAAAGCAGACTGGATGTATGCAGAGATGCATTTGCAAAGAATTCAAACTCCAAAGGCTAACCAAACATGTTCTATATGAAAAATATTTTAAATGGTTCAAGAATGAACAAGTTCCTCATTTCAAGGACAGCGCTGCATCGATGGGAAAAATCTGCTTATTTTCTGGTGAAATCAATTTAAAGAATTAAAACATTTCCGCATGAGAGACTGAGACACCTTTTTATATTATGTCAGGATAATTGATATAGTAGGCTGTGTATAGGTACAAATTTAAATGCTCTCCAAGATGGAGAAGGAACTCAGACTATGCCATGCATGTCTGATGCATCCCTAGGCATTGGCAGAACTGTCATTGTATTACTTTTGTCTCTATCTCCTCGTTTAGTTACAGGACCAGTGAAAAGAAACAGTTTTTTGAAGGAGGAAAAAAAACAAGTTCTGGCAATGGAAAAAAAAAGCTCTAGTACTGAGTTTCACAGAGTATTAAAAGAGACATTTTACTGCATTTGACACACAGAATATACCAGTAACTTGTAATATTTCTCTAGACTTCACACAGAGGCTTAATCTAAACTGGGAAATGTAGTAATTTCCAATGAGATATAAAAATTTGTTTTTAAAGCAAAACACTTGGGAGAAAACTGTAAATTCACACTGCATGGACTGCTTTTATTATGTATTGCTTATTAAAATAATTATTGAACAACAGGTATCAATGGCACAATAATGACCAGTGATGCCCCAAATTTTTAGGCCAATGCAATCTCAAAGCAGTCATTCCAAAAAGTAAAAACAACATTACATTCCTTATCAACTAATCATGCCCCTTACTATCAAAAGGAAGGTTTTTTGGTAGAAGACCAGGGAACAAATTATTAGGGAAAGAGGTCTTCCATGAGTAAGGGATGCTATTTTTAATTATCTTTCTTCGATTTACCAAAAAATAGAATTTTAATTCTGTGTACTGTACAACGAACTCCCAGCATGGGTCACACCTTTCTCTGAGGAAGGTTTAAATAATTTGAAGTTCAATCAATTATTAATTGTGGATAGAAGTGCGTAGAGAAAGAAGGAACTGTATTTTCATGTATTGCTTGTACCATAGAACTGCTACTGGAAAATGATAATTTGCTGAAAAAATGTAAGAGAAACTTTTTAGTGTGATTCTAGTAGCCATTTGTGTTTTATGAACCTGTTTTATGTGGGGTGTGTGATTTGGATTTATTCGCTCCTAAGTCTTGAAATTACAATGTTTTTAATCCCTGTGTGGTCTTTTGACTGTGGCTTGTATGAATTTGTACCATAACAGATTAGTAAACATGCAAATTATTGTGATACTTCATATGCCTAATAAAATATATGGTTGAAACTGGTAGGTGCTTACATGTTTTTTAACTGATTATTACCAATTGGTTATGAAAAGCTTTCCTGGTACACATAGAAACAAATGTAATGTAATGTATTAGATTGCTAGGTAATTATAACTGTGTACAATTTTTAAAGTTGAATGGGACTGTTGTCATAAGACCTAGAAAGATAATCAGCTTATTGCTTCCTCAAGTATTTGTGATAGAGACAAAGAAAAAAAACCATAAAAGGAGGAATATGATATATCTCCAAAGTCAAATTACACAATTACATCAGTAAAACAGATAAGAGGTGAATTGAGATCCTTACTAAGACTGTGGTATCTTTACATAATAGCTGTCTATAAGCCTTCTTCAAAATGGAAAACACCCTGATTTATTTACCAACTTTCAACTTTGTTGCAAACAAACGAACATTGAAAATATGGGCTTCAATTTTGGGTCAAAGTCATATTGCTGCAGATTTTACATTTCAAAATATTTGTTGTTTTGTAAAAGTGTCTCTGTGTCACCAGCGTATTTCATCCGCAAATCTTCAGACAAATGAAGAGAAAACATATGGACAAACATCAGTGTATTAGGCTGAGGAATTCTAAAGGAAAGAATAACAAATATAAGCATAAAATGGGGTCAATAAAACCTGCAGGCATCAAATTCAAGCTACTATGAAACAACCCAATATTTTTCTCTGGTAACCCATTTTTAGTGAAAATACAGGTAGTGCAACAATCTGATTATTGAAGAGAGCTTCAGTAAAGAGCTTGGTATGACGGTGCCTGGCAAATAATCAGTGTATGTTGAGGAGGACTAAAACCTTGCACAAAAGCTGAGATACACTGAGATAGCATGAAATTAGGTAACATAAATTTATGCATTTTAGGTCTTGTAACAAAGGTATCTGAGGAGACTTGCCAGATAGGAACTCAAAAGATTCCCTTTACTAACAGAAAAGCAGAAAATGCATTGAATATGTAGGAATATGAATGAAAGTCAACAAAAAAAACAAACTGGAAGTTCTCATGGATTCCTACATTTAGCATACACACAGTGCTCTTACTGTACCCTCCATTTCATCCTTACTTGCACAGTACTTTTTTCATTTACTGCTTTATTTAATTACTACTCTGAGTTTCCTTCATTTCTAATGGTAAGGCCAGAATCTGTGTTCTCTGAGTTTGACAGTGAATTTCTCCTAAGTTCTCCTGGAATATGAAATCATCTATTTCTTGTGATAGAGTATGATTTTATGCCATTATTTCAGTCACTGAAGCTGTACAACCTTTTTAGGACAGAAATTTTTTTTAGGGAAGTCAAGTCTGCTGTCAATAGATTGAATTGTCCTAATGCACCTGAGAAGGATCACAAACATACATTTCTCCCAGGCAGGAATCCGAAAACTGTTAAATTCAACCACATTACTCTGATTTGCTGAAAATTGAAATTTGCTCCCTGTTTAGATGGTCATGAAAAAGAGTGGGACTAGACTAGTGGCAGTGATTCACAGTCGTCAGAGAGGTATCATAAGTGTCCCATCAGTTTTCTGGAACTCACAAAAGTGATGAGTGAACATTTTTTTTTTTTAATTCATGGCAGGAGAAGGCAGAGAGGCATTTGCCACTATGTCATGGGATTAATTTGGTTTTTCCCAGCCAATGCATCAATTAATGTAGGGGGTTTATTTTTGTTGTGGGATAGGATTAAAAGGAAAGAAAGCAAAGCAGATTCAAACTTGAAAACATAAAAAGAAAACTTTGTTAACAGAGCTAAAAGAGACAAATAATAAAAATGAGATAATCAGAACAAAATTCCAGATAACCTTTCTTTTTTTTTTTCACTGACAATGCAAAGATAAAGCCCACAACTTTTAGTCAATTTACTACCTTTAAAGAAAACAGTCTTAACTTCAATTCACCTGGGGAGAAAAGTTTCTCTTGTTGCGCTATGGAGACCTTTTTCCACAAGAAAACAGGTTTTCTTGTAGTTTTTTCACAAACGAAAATAACTGCCCGGAAAGAAAAAAAAAATATTTTTGCAGTGACAAAACATTTCTCTTGTTATGCAGCTTTTATATAACTGCTTTTCCACTATTGGGGTGTTATTTTTTAAGAATGAGCTACTTTAGTATGCAACAAGTTTTTCATGTATCTCTAGAAACAAAGGGTCTCTTTACTATCGTCTTCATTTCTCTCATTTCCCTCTAAGTTTCTTCTTAAATCACAGTAACATCCATTTGTTTCAACTACTATTTCAATTCACAGTTGCACATAAAATTGCCACTTTCCCTCAATACATTTCTATATATCACAGAGAAAATAAACAAAGTCTGATACATAAAATATATATATCTTCACCATAGCTTTAGAAAAGAATTTAAATCTAAGTTCAAAACATTCTCTTCAATCCTTCAATTTAAAATCAAAATTCTTTCTTATTGACCTTAACTGTTAAGTCTTATCATTGATTGAAACAGTTTTTATGGAGTCTTACAATGTTGAAAGATTAACTTAATCCAAATTCTGTACTGGCGAAATGCAACTTGCTGTATTTCTCTGCTGCCACGTGGTTTCTGCTAGCATCATGTCGACCTCGTCCTGCTGAAGTACCGAGACTGAAGAAACTGCAACCAATGCTTTTGTCCCTTTTTACCTGCAGTAAAGTTGGTTTCAGCCACATGGCTGCCCTTTGTTTCAAAGCTGCTTTTGCTCTTGGGGTCCTTTCTGGCTTTGGAGGGGCTGGAGGGCTCGCTGGTGATCAGCAGCTCTCTCACCACCCCTCCAGGAAGGAAAAATCTCAGCTGAGCCAGGGAGATCAAATCAGCCCAAGCCCGGCCACCCGGGGCTGAGCCAGCTCTGCTTGGCCCAGACCCCGCCGCCTCTCCCAAAGCTGGAAGTGAAGTGAGTCCCCCTGCACTTTTCGTTTTTTTTCCTTCTATTTCAAGAATGTGTCTTTACAAAAAACACAGCAGTCCTATTGGTTCAATTGAACAACGCCACTCCACGACACACTACTGGCTGCTAGGGGCTTCTCTTTTTTACACTAACATTTTTGCAAAGATGGTAAATGCAAGACTCTACCAAGCTTTCACTCTCTTCTCCTGGTGGAAATTGCCTCTTTTGGAACAACAGTCTGAACTTTTTCATTCTGATGTCAACAATCCCTGCCTTGGGATTGTTGTGTGCCTTTTTAATTCAGAGCATTGTAGCATCATTTACTGTTGCACAAATAACTTAAGAGAAACAAAATTTCTGGCACTTTTGCATCACTTAAGAGGGAAATGTTCAAGTCAAGCAAGCTGTTCCAGCACAGGCTGGAATAAATTAATGCTGTCATACAGCTGAGAACATCCTAATTGCCTACAACATATGTTTTTTTATTTATCTCTGTTACCAAAAGTGCTACAAGGTCAGAAAAGATAACTTTCTTTAAATGGATTCCCTTTTCCTTTCCTTATATCTTTTTTCCAACAATGCTGTCACAAGAAAACCACCAATTTGAAATGCCAAAAACCTACACTGAGAATCTAAGGCAACAATGTTAGACATTTATGTAGAAAGTTCCAAAGACTGACAATGCTTCACGAAATGCAATACATCAATGTAAAAATTTTGGAATAACACTTAGAGATGACATGTTGAAAGAATTAGAATTGGCGTGATTTGGCTTATTAGTGCAGAAAGATTCACAAGCAGTGCAAACAATTCTGGTCTCTCAAAAGATGAAAGGTGTGTTCAATGACTTTTACTCCATCAAAATTAACAAGGACACATTGAAGAGGACTTTCAAAATTAATCTTTGTTTCTGCTGCTGAAGATGCTTTAACTTTTCAAATTTCTTTGATTTTAAAAATTCTCATTAAATATTTAAGAGGGACACTGACATCCAGGTGATATTCATACCAGTATCCACAGAAAACTAAGAGAAAGGGTTGATACATGCAGTTTCCATTCACATCTTTGATGGATATAAGGGAGGATTCAACTACTTTGACCCAAAGTGGCCAAGATATTCAGAGACTGCTCTATGGATATCAGAACTTGTTAATACTGTTGTTATGTGTACAAGAACCCTCCTTTCTAGCCCACCAGACCAAACAATACACAGAAATATCTTAGTGAAAAGCACCACATAACAAAAGAACAGGTAAACAAAACAAACAAAAAAATCAAACATTTTAATTTCTTGGGAACTCGCAAGTCAGATGAGAAATGAAGTACATTGTTTTCAAACTAGACACTCAGAACATCAGTCAAGATTGAATTGGATTTTTTTTTTCATGCTAGAGTTGTAGAATACAAAAAGGCACTACTTATGTATTTTACAGAGAACATAAAGACAATCTAACTTTGCTTAGATAGGTGGTAGCAGAGACAGAGATTGTATCTAAACCTCACAAATATTGGTTCAAGCCCCACCTTCAGGATCCTCTTCTCTCTCAAGGGAACAGCTTTTTCATTTTCATACTTTTCTCCTACTTCAATTCCCAGAAATGGATGGATGGAAACAACCAAAACACTGTATTATGAAATACATTATTGTTTTCACAAAATTGCTGTAGCTGCTGGTACCTGTCCTACTTGGAAGAAAGCAATGATAAAATCCACTTGCACTCTCATGCAAATAAGCTTTGGGTAGCAGCACTGCCTCAGAGACAGTCTGAATTCAAACAGATTTCCTCTTTCTTTTGAGTCTTATCTGAGCCAAATATTTTCATTTTCTTACTGAGCTAAACTAGCTAATCTGGTCTTCTCATCCCTTTGAGCTCTGTGATTTCTAATTAGCATTATCCCTTTTCCAAGTGCTATGAAGCTTTGGCTCCTTGGAAGATCTGCCTCATTCTGCCTTAAGGTCCTGATGCTTGCAGACAGCAGTGTCCAATCCCAAATATGGACACATGGATAGATGTCAGATTTTGTTGCTTTGAACCTAATCCATTTAGGCAGCTGCTTTCAACTCTAGAATGGACATTACCCAGTTCTTCTTGGTTATGCAACTATTTATTCTCCATTTTTCTGCTTACCAAAAGCTTCTTGCTGCCATAAAAGCAGTGATAAAACCCAGGAAAAGAGAGGGGATGAAAGTTTCATGGAAGAAGTGAAGGATGCTAAGAGCTTGTTAAATATTCTATTGGGCCCACATTCTAAGAATTTCCATTAATTGCTTTGTCATCAAAATGCTTAGGGGGACCCTAATGATCTCAAAGGATTCAGCTGGACCACCCAGAGCTACAAATGGGAAAAGAAGCCTCAAGGGCCTCTTGTAGGATTAAACTTACTCCCATTCTAACATCTTGAAAATAATCTATGAGGGGCCTTCCCACCATAATCAAGTAATGAAAACCTTTCTTTGTACTTATCCAATGACTTTAGCACTACTGTGCTGCCCAAAAGCCAGACCGGAAGAAAATATTCACCTGTAAGACTGACTTGACAGAAGTGTTATGTCATAGCAGTAAAGCGATTGGAAACACATCCTAAAGGTTTATATATGCCAGTGAAATCTAATTAATGTGCTAGCTGCCTATAGAATTAGCATTTATCTGTGTGTCCTATGTCACAAAGAAACATTCTGTGTCTGTCAGGGACAGAATGAAGTTGCTACTGATGGCCTTTACATGAATCTTGCAGTAATAAAGCTTCCCACTCAACAGGAATATCCAGTCTTAAAAACTTTTACAAATGAAAAGGGCAGGATGAATTTAGTGACTTAAACTCAGTGGGAAAAAGGGGAAACGACCTCACAAAGTAAAAAATAAGGCAGGCAGAGAGCTGGGGAATTGGCAGTAGAAATTATGTGTGCCTGGATATAACTATAAAATAAGAAATTAAACTACATTATAGCCATCAAAATACGCAGCTACATATTATTATATATATGGATTAGATATATCAAGCCAGCAAAAGATCAGATTTTTGAAAAAGGGAATTCTATTTTCCATCTTAATTCAAATTATGTGAAATAGATTTGTTCCAATACTTCTATAATAACCCAGACACTTGTCTGGAAACATGCACATAAGGGAAACAAAATGTAGTAATATAACAGATACATTATTTTAAAGTTATGGTCAATAAACCACTGAGAAATCTTCCCCCAAGTAGAACTGAATATGACAAAACCAGTCTGATGCTGGAATAGAAGCTGTGGCAATATGGTCTTACTTTGCTTATTTTCGTTGCTTATTCTTCATGTGATTTGTTGCACCTTATTGTCCATAGTTATGAACCGAAAACCTACTATGTACCTCTTCTGTTTGTGAGTATGTGTAAAAAGCTGAAAATGCAGGCCAAAGAGATGGCCACATGGCAAAGTCATAGATTGTACAAAAGGTAAACATTTTCATTAGTATTTGATGCCCATTAAATTTAACAGCAATCAGCTTGCATTTTAACCTGGAAAATTGCTCTGGCTTTGGCCTGCTGAGACTGTCCAAGACCATGATCTTTTCTTTACTGTTATAAGAGCAAGGACTTTTAATGACATGTTTTGGAGGTGCTCACATTAAAACAAGTCTTCTTTATAAAGCACCAAAACTGTACATTTTTATGAGGTGAAAGTTTCCACTGATCTCGCTTTTTAGAGATTATAGGGAAAATAATTCAATTACCTGAGAGAATATTTGAATGTAAGAAGACACCCTCACAGAGTGACAAGTTTTGAAGTATAAAAAGGCCATAATTTTGCCCTGTATCTTAAATCCTTCTATAATCCATAGCCAGAGTATCAGCCATATCAGAAATGGAGTGTTACATGCAGAGACACCAAAAACATACATTCACAGTGCACTCTTAGATGACCTTCTGTTTTAGTACTCCCTTTTTGATTTCTCATGTATCATGAAGTAGATTCTCTGTAAGTAGCTGAAACAAGTTAAATTCTCATTAAAGGCCAATCCAGCCACATGCATAATAGCTTTCTTTAATTCAACACACTAATTGACAGGACAAAGCTTTTAAAGCCTACATGCAATCCCTTAGCACATTTAGGAAGATTATGGTTTAATGTACAAGTCTTTGGTTTTTCTGAAATATCTTCACTGCCTTGCTGAAACCTTCCCCCCTCCTGCACCTGGACTGGAGCTCATTGTGCTTTAAGGACGGTTATTTTGGCTTGAAGAGAAGAGGACTTTCATGACTTCAAACATGGACATTTGATCAAGTTTTTATCTTCTCACATAATCCTGTCTTTGATGTCACCAGGCTGAGGCCTCTCAGAATAGAAAGAGAAAGCTGTGAAAAGAGGCCTATTTAATTTATACATTTAAGTACTGCTGTTCTAATTCACCAGAGTAGCATTTTCATTGTTTTCTGCTTTGCATCCTAAAGGCAGGCTTACACCAGGCAATTATGAATGGCTCTTCTGAACAAATAATTGAAATTCTCTAGTTGTGGAATATGGTTAAACAATGTCAGGATTGGAGATGAGTGGTCAAATATATTCCCATTGGCACTACTGACATTACAGGCTACTCCTTTCACTTGCCTTGATGGATAAGTATTTGTAAACATTTAACAGCAGCTAGCTACTTAATCAGGTAAGCTGCATGATACAAAGAGCAAACATGAAAATGATATTTTGTATTTGCCTTCAATCAGGAACAATTGTCTTAAACCAAAGTAAAAAATCCTGAGAATGTGGTATGGAAGTATGCTTTGCAGCATGAAGACTATCTGATGAGAATTAAGCTGGTAAAGATACACAACACTTACAAAACCCTCCTCTTGAAACTGCAGTAAGGAGACAGCTGTAAAAATAGCAATTGATTCTATGTGGAAACACTTCTGTTGAATAATTCCACCAATTATGGAGCTATGGCTCTGTAACTGAATATCTTTACCTAAAAAAGAAAAAGAAACACCTGAAGAACTGAGATATAATTTCTGCATAGTTCACCTCATAGTCAATAATTAAAAATAGTCAATAATTAAAAGTCTTTCACAAAACAAGTCCCAAATTATCCACAAAGAAATTAGCCAGATTATTTTCTAATGATTTTGCAATGTAAGAATTATGTGGCAATGTTCATCAAACCAGTATAATTTTTCACATATCCTAAGAAAAAAAACCTTTGTGTGTGTGTGTGCAGCTGGACGATGGAATGGTAGTGGAGAAAAACAAATCATGAGATACTATCACTTCTCACCATTGCAGTCCTAAAACTTTATTTTAATTATGTGTTTAAACATCATGTAGATTAAAGCTCCACACTGATAGTTAATGAGTTTGAAGCAGAAGATCTTAGTTTTTCATAAAACTCTTTTTTTCTCCAGGATTTGACATTTAATTTCTATCACCAGCAGAAATAAATGTTATCTATAGACTCCCATCCATGACACAATTACACATTATTTCCCATTTTACGTGCCTTTTATGACGGTTAAAGTTTATTTCAAGAGACATGTTCTTATTTTTTTTCTGTTTTCTAATGTGAGGTTAAACATGAGTTATACTCTAATTTATGTTTATTAGTGGGTTATGATTCTGTCTGCATCTCCATGAGAAACATTACTGACTTCCATAACTACCTTTCTGATGATTATAATGCAAATATTGAACAATAAGGAAAGCCTAAAAAAATTGAACCCCTATACCCCTGAAACAAAAAAAAAACCCACCTTCCAACCCTACAAAAAACCAACCAAACAACAAAAAAATTCGCCTGTCTAAAACTGAAGAATGGCTGTCTACAACTAGATTCTATGCTGTGTCACTTTCTGTCGTTTTTTTTTTACTGTGGTTTTAGATGCAAGAATTTATATTGGAGCACTGTCCATCTGTGCCAGTCTATGCCAGTGATTCAAGACTTTTGGAACAGAAGGTTAAAAAAATTCCCTACAATAGTCAAATTAAACTTTGGGTAAGGAAATGTCATGTCCCTGCTGTTTTCATTGACATTAGTCCCACTGACTGTACCAGGAGCTGGATCAGTCCCTTGTTTTGGTAAAAAACTGTAGATCTGCCAGTTCTACATGCAGAGTTGTTCATATGTTCTGCATTTCTGGCACACAGTCACAACTGCCTAGGGATTGATCATATTCAAGCAGATTAGCCATTCAGAGTAAGGAGTAGAACCATCCCTTCTCAGTAGCTATAGGAAAACATTAGCATCAGCATTATTCTAGTTCATTTGACTATCCAGCTCCATCTAGGAAAACAATATAAACATAGTATACAGAGATATGGTTTATTTAATTGTAATTTATGTGATTTCATGAGAGAATTTGACCAAATGGTAGAACCAACATTTCTGCAGAGTTTCTGTAACATTACAATACCTGCTGCTAGTGGCTGGGGACTTCAGAGTGGTCTGAAATCTGCACTCTGTCACATATGGGTGGCAGTCCAGGGAATGGAAGAGTGGCTGGCAGAAAACTTCCTGTCTGCTGAATTTTCCTCTGAGTAGAGCAGCAAAACCAGGAACTGCTAGTGCTTCCACAGACTGCGTCCTTTCCCTCCTAATGTGTGAAACTGTCGCTTTTTTCTTGGCCTCAACAAGCTCGTTGGTTTCTATCACATGCCCTGGCTGCAAGGAGATGTTGTTAACAATATAACGCAGTTTGGAAATCTTTTGTCTACTGTGGAAGAGGTTTTGGGCTACAGTTTCTATGCACATTAAAAAAAAACCAAAAAAACCAAACCAAAACAACAACAACAAAAAAACAAAAATAAGAACAAAGTCCTTAAAGATGGAAAGTATTAGGACTGAGCACTTTGCTGTGCCCCTTCATCTGGCTGGCCTAATTCCTAGCCAACAGAATTAAACAGAATTCTAGTCACCTAGGGAACACCTTAGTGCTATATGTAGCAGGGAACAGCTAATAAATAGCATATTCCACAAAGAAGAGACATTTCACTCGCCTTAAACAGGAATCAAGTCATGTCTTATGCAGCCTGGGCAAATGCTGTATCATGGAGCTGCTGGAAACCAGGATGCACACCCCCTTCAACCACAGGATAAAGAAATGGAGTTTGACACTCAGTCAACACTGGCTATGTTATGTATCTTACTGAAGGACTTGGGTGTATCCCATTATAAAGCAAGTATTTTCTGTGGGGATTTCAGACAGTTAAATCAAGGGCTCTGGATTCTGCCACCTGAGCCAGGCATACACATTTTTCTGTGAAGCAAATCCTACCTATGTATACTTAAATCACAGTGAAACACCTACACCTTGTCATACTTGGCTCCATGCTCTTTTTCTTTCAGCATACACAGAGATAAATAAAGAGATGCAGAGACAAGTCATACTACCAGTAAATACTGAGCAGAAAATCAGTAGCCCTATTTGGGTGAGGAATAAAAAGTTAGGGTGCAGTTATCTAGTCATATTTTTTTTCCCTTTGTGCTACTTATTTATGATGTGAAAAATCACCTGCATCCAAGTAGGCATATACAAGTGGAGCACAGAGGAATTATTACTTCCAACAATTCTGTCAATACAACACTCACCTTAGCAGCTGTAGCTCCTTTTAGACACATTTATCTCTGTCCTTCTATCCAGTTACACAGTAGGTCAGTGCTAGATCAGTAAAGGGTAATCTAGACTTTTCAGAATGTTGATTCATGATCATTTAAAGTCACTTATTTGAGGACAAAATATGGTACACAGTGTCATTAATGAAAGTGAACCCAGTTCTTTATTTAGGTGGCAGCTCATGCCTATCTTACACAGCTGTAAGTGGTTAAAGTAAATGTTGTCAGGGGAGAATTTGACCCCAGGAAACTATTTCCTTCTGACTTGCAATCACCCTTAGGACTATATATTTTCTGAACTGTCCATGACTAACATGAGAGTCAGAATTTTTTATATAATTTACTCCAAAGGAGAGATCATACATCTTACAAACAGAATAAAGATGCATGCACTAATGATGTTTGTTTATCTTTTGAAAATGCTTCTTAGCATAATGTTCGTCATATTTTCATAAAAGTAAAGTGGTGATGATGTGATTGGATAGTTAAGTTACTTTTTCATTAAAATGATTCTATGAACAGGATGAGTAATTATAACTGATGATAACTGGAGATAGCCATGATCTGAAGACTCTGTTACCTATATACAGAGATCAGAACAGGAATAACATATGTAAAAAAAAATGTAAAATTAAAAACTGCCATAAACCAAATTTGTCAAAGCTTTATATGCAACCTGAATGTGGCTGAGGTAGGTAGAGTTTTCACAGGAATGGAGATACACTTGTAACTAAGAATAATTGAGAAGTTGAAATCCAATTAATATCTGTGCTTGTGAGCACTGGCAGAGTGGAAACAAATGGGAATGCTACAGGGAAAAGGGTTAGAGAAGAAAGGTGTGAGGTGTGATATAATGACAAAGAGGGAAAGAGGGAAAGGAAGAAAAAAAAGAAGAAAGGAAGAAAGAAAGAAAGAAAAAGAATTAAAGAAAAAGAAAAAGAGAAAGAAAAAGAAAAAGAGAAAGAAAAAGAAAAAGAGAAAGAAAAAGAAAAAGAGAAAGAAAAAGAAAAAGAGAAAGAAAAAGAAAAAGAGAAAGAAAAAGAAAAAGAGAAAGAAAAAGAAAAAGAGAAAGAAAAAGAAAAAGAGAAAGAAAAAGAAAAAGAGAAAGAAAAAGAAAAAGAGAAAGAAAAAGAAAAAGAGAAAGAAAAAGAAAAAGAGAAAGAAAAAGAAAAAGAGAAAGAAAAAGAAAAAGAGAAAGAAAAAGAAAAAGAGAAAAACACTGAATGTGAGAGAATGACAAGAGTTAGACAAGACCTGGAAAGGAGTTTCAAAGTCAGCAATGAAACACAAAAATCATTGGTCAAATTGATGTTGTCCCCATAGGATTCACTGCTGGGACAGTCACAAGAGTACAAACAAGCCTTCAGCAGACTTACATTAGTACCCATTTTAAGTAAGACAACATCATAAATATGATAGAGGGTGCTTTTCAAAAGGGCAGACTCATGAAGTCAGTAGTGAAGACTGCTAGAATATATAATGTTCATATATATCACATGCTTTTAAACATATGACCCCAAATACCTATGGGAAGTCATAATTAAAATGTCATCTTTTGATTTTTTCACTCATACAGACTACTTTGGCTTCACAGATTTGTACACTGATGAGATACCCATGTTTCTAGCTATAGTAGGGATCTGATGTGGAACAAGATGGTTTCCAGATGGTCAGGAAAACTGAAATTCTTCACTTTTAGGAAAAAAAAAACAACACACGGTAGAGAATAATTTGAAGGACTTCAGAAGATTTTAGTCCCAAACACAGCTGAGACAAGTTGAACTGAACTCACAACATTTTGGTGTTGAAAATCACATCATAAAACCAATAAAGCACAACACAAATACTTGTGACTAAGAAAATTTTCTGAATGTAGGTAAATTTAGGTAAAGTCATTTTCAATTGAACAGGACAATACCCTGTTCTCAAATACTGATATGAAAAGGATATGAAAAGGATATTCTAGTTATGAAAAGGATATTCTAGTTAAAGAGAATGTACAGTACCAATTCACTATTTTAATTTTGATAACATCTTAATAATTATTAGAAGTTACATACGAAAGAAGTTGCAAACTCCAATTCCCCTTAGAGTCTGGCTCTTATAAAGATTCTAAAGACTGTATTTTTATCCTCATATTACTGTTGGCTTATATTGACATATATGAGAACTAGGGGAAAAATTTTCATTTTTTTGTTTCCAAATCATTCCATATGATGATTTTTGTAAGAATGGCAAAACAACTTGTTTTGAAACTCTGCGAAAGACAACAAAGTTTTGTGTGAACAATGGAAACACTAAAGCTGTAACACTACAGATTTGCTTCCTACATTCTCTAGAGCCCACGACTAATATGTGGACCCAATTTTTCTTTCACAAACTATCCAGACCTTTCAGATTTGTGTTTAATGAAAACCAAAGAAATTTCATTCTTTTGAGACATACGTTTCTCTGGAAAGGTGGAAACTTGAAGGGAAGAGAAATTACAGATGGAGAGTCTGATCACACAATTTTTTAAGGTATTTTGTGAAGGAAATGAGAGAATAAAATTATAATATTAATGTAAACTACCACACAGCCAAAGACAGCATGGGCTGTCACTCATACTTTAGATTGAATTATTAGCTCATCAGGGGATGAGAGTTTATTGGACCATATCCATATATGGTCCAATACTAGAAATTGTGGCCCAATTATTACTGACAGTAAACACAAAACAAAATTAGAAACACAACCTAATTAAAAAATTCTTGGACACATAGAGAAAAAAACCCCAGAGAACTGACAGATTAAACCTTGATTGCAGCTGAAGTACAATTTGCACTGATGTTTATGGGTTCTTTGGCTTGATAAAATCAATTTCACAGAATTCACAGAATGGTTAGGTTGGAAGAGACCTTCAAGACCATCGAGTCCAAACCATGCCCTAACACCTCAACTAAACCATGGCACCAAGTGTCACATCCAGTCCTTTTTAAAACACAACCAGGGATGGCGACTCCACCACCTCCCTGGGAAGAACATTCCAGTACTTTATCACTCTTTCTGTGAAAAAACTTCTTCCTCATTTTCAACCTGTGTTTCCCTCGGCACAGCTTAAGACTGTGCCCTCACATTCTGTCAGTTGCTGCCTGGAGAAAGAGACCAATCCCCACCTGACCACAGCCACCCTTCCGGGAGCTGTAGAGAGTGACCAGGTCACCCCTGAGTCTCCTTTCCTCCAGGCTAAACACCCCCCCCAGCTCCCTCAGCCGTTCCTCACAGGGTTTGTGTTCCCAGCCCCTCTCCAGCCTCGTTGTCTCCTCTGGATGCGCTCAAGCTTCTCAAGGTCCTTCCCAAACTGAGGGGCCAGAACTGGACACAGCACTCGAGGTGCAGCCTCACCAATGCCCAGTGCAGGGGCAGAATGACCTCCCTGCTCCTGCTGGCCACACCATTCCTGATCCAGGCCAGGGGCCATTGGCCTTCTTGGCCCCCAGGGCACAGAGCTGGCTCATGGTCAGCTGCTGTCACCAGCACCCCCAGGTCCCTT
>VZTB01012110.1:10266-26159 GCA_013397245.1 Thryothorus ludovicianus | reverse complement strand
AAAAAAATTTCCTTGGTAGAAAGTGGAAAAAGTTGTTTATTTAACAGATAAAGCACTCCCCAGCCCAACAAACGAAGGAACAACCCTGAACAACAAAAACCTCTCGCCGCTCCGCAGAGATGCCAGAAAGTCTCTCTCGTAGCTGTAGCTCGGTTCCTCTGGTGGACAGGCCAGGCCCGGTGGCCAAGGGCTGAGCTCCTGGTGCCCTTTTGGGTGTTTAGTCCAGAGCAGGTTAAGAAAAAAAAAAGGTTCAAGAAAAGGAAAAAAACGCAGTTCGGAGAACTTCTCTGCCTCGGCTAGCAAAAAAACTAACAAAAAGCAAAGGAGAGCTCTCTTGTGCTGTCCACACCCTGCTAAAAGCACAGGCTGAGTGAGTCCGAAAAAAAAACTGCAGACCCTTATCTTTATGTTTTGAAAACAACTGCCTCAGGAATTCCAGTGTGTCTTCTTCACTCTCAGATCCAATTTTTAAAGGTACAACACTTATTTCTGAGCGAAACAGATGAATGGGGATACAATTTAGCATCAACCCAGCACAGGGAGACACAGTCAAAGGCCTTGCTGAAGTCCAGGTACACAACATCCACAGCCTGTCCTGCATCCACCAGGCAGTGGATTACCTGGTCATAAAAGGAGACAAGGTTGGTCAAACATGACCTACCCCCCCTAAACCCGTGCTGGGTGGGTCTGATACCCCAGGCTATCCTGTAAATTCTGTGTGATGACACTCAGTATAAACTGTTCCATAAAACTTTAAATTAGACAGTCTAGTAAATCTTACTTGGAGTAAGCCTTAGAGACTAAGATCTTTATTTATTTATCTTTATTTACCTTGATAATAAATAGTAGTTATGGCATTTGAAAAAGGGTTATAAAGCTGTTGAGACATTTAATCTTGAACATAGGATCCTGCTTGTAAGAAGAACAAGAGATTGTATAACGTATCATGAATAAATGTATTTTTAAAAACGATTAAAAGATTGACATTAGTTCTTATAAAAACTATAAATATGAATGTGAAAATGAATAAAATATAAGGTCATCAGTAGCTTACCCTATTTTATGAACTTTGATCATGTAATAGGGTTTGCATTTGTTTCTCAGATCTGAATGGAGATGGAATTCAAGATAAGATATTAATTATAATTAAACTGACTATAACAGGTCTATGCCAGCAAATTCTTAACGACAACAAAGAATGCTTAGCCATAATGAACTGCTTCATTCATTAATTTCCTCATTAAGAGGCCCTCCACTTAATAAGTTCAGTAAAAAGTCGATATAATATTGTATTTGTATTCTCTTTTTTATCAATTTCCACTTTGGTGGTATATTACTTGGAAAATGAAATAAATAATTTAAAACATGTAATTGCTTGTATGTATTCATATAGTAATTCCCTAAGCAATGCTGTGTTTGTAAGTTGTCAGTGTGCATATTAATTTGTCATACCCACCAATCTCATGTTCATTTATTTACTACAATTCATTGAGAAACAGATTAAAAAGGACATGCTGCCCCTTCATTGAAAGTTTTAATAAGGCCAAGTAGGCCAAACAGTATATTCCAATTGAATCCTGCTGGTTGTCAGGACTTGAAAATTACTCATTACTGTTCTCCATGATTTAATATGTTTGTATGCATGATTATTTATGAATACGTGTTAAGTGACAGATAAAATAACACTTAATCATTTGGATATTAAAATGTATTAATTGTTCAGTATGTACAGGCTCATAGGAACATGTTGATAGCATTAATTAACTGAAATGTGTGTCATATTGATAAAAACTGGTGATGGCCCTGTGCAGAATAAATAAAGAGTGAACTAAAAAGACATCTTCCTTTTTCTTGTTCTTCTCCTCTTCCCTCCTCTCTACCACCAAACCAGGCCCTCATTAATATCTACATGACCACTACCCAGGGAACATAGTAGTCAAAATAAACACTGGCACACACGCTGCATGTAAGCAAGGAAAAAAGCACATTGCTCTCATATTCCCCAAAAACTATCAGAATCAAAGAATTATTAAGGCAGAGAAGGACTTCTTGAGATCATCAACTAGTGTCACAAACATTTTGTTGTCTAGGACTAAGGCCAGCTGGGTTTTAAATATCTTCATAGAAGAAAACAGCCTCTCAGGACAAACTGCTAGGGTTTGGCGATCCTCACAAGATAAAAACATTTTCATGTTCAGAAGAAATGTCATAGTCTTTTGTGCCTAGAGTCTTTTGTTTTGTCAGTTGGCAGCAGTAACAGGAGCATAGCTCCCTCTGTTCCATCCTCTCTCATATGTCATTTATATACGTATTTAAGATGTCC
The DNA here is from genome assembly GCA_013397245.1 of Thryothorus ludovicianus. NCBI lineage: Eukaryota > Metazoa > Chordata > Aves > Passeriformes > Certhiidae > Thryothorus > Thryothorus ludovicianus. Next base: position 23,836 of record VZTB01012110.1, on the reverse strand, counting down.
CTCAGCCAACCGCTCCAGACTGGTCAGTTCTCCCTCCCACAGTCTCTCCTCACATGAAAGATGCTCCAGTTCCTTTATCACTTTCTAGACTCTGCACCAGACTTACTCCAGTATGTTTGTATCTCTTTTCTGCTGGGGAGACCAGCACTGCCCAGAACTCCAGATGTACCTCACCAGAGAGGAAGGATCACCTCGCTCAATCTGCTGACAACAGTTGGCATATTGCAGCTTCAGAGATTGTTTATCATCTTTAACTCAGTGTCCACTGTCCCTCAGGCCTTTCTCTGCAAAGATACTTTGCAGCTGAACAGCCCCCAGAATGGTGCATCTCTCTCAAGAGGCAAGTGTTGCTCTTACCCCCTTTATCACATGATGAGATTATTCCCAGCCCAATTCTGCATGGCAAAGTCCCTCTGATGTTTATGCTAATTGTCTCAGTTTTGTTTTCTCTGCAAACTTGCTGAGAGTGCACTCTGTCTCAATGTCCAGGCCTGTCAATGGATGACATGTGAAACCGTACTGGCCTCAGTATTTTCCACTGTATAAAAGACTAGTGATCACAATATTTTGGGCCTAGACATCCACCCTTTTTACAATCTGTCTCACTAATCACTTCACTACCCAGTATTTTGCCAGCTTGTTTATGAGGATGCTACAAGAGATGGCATCAAATGCCTTTCCAAAGCTGATGTAAATAACCTTTTACTACTCTCCCTTTGTCTATCGAGGCAGTCACCTCATTGCAGAAGTATTTCTGGTTTCACTGGATGTTGAAAGGGTAGCCAAGAAATGAGCTAACTCTCTGCTTGTTTTAGCACTAGCAGCAGAAAAAAAACTGATAGCAAAAAATGGTGCAATCCTTGCATGTCTTTTGTTTACATTTTTTGTGTCTAAGTCTAGGGAAGAAGAATTGAGGATTTAATTGCAAAACCGTGTAATTTAAATTATATTCTCAAAAAATAAGATATTGTGCAACAGATTTTCTCTGACAATTTAAAATCCTAAGCCTAATCCCATATGCTCATGGAAATATGATTGTAGGGTACAGTGGTATGTGAACAAAACTTATCTCCTGGACCCATTCAAGACCTTCATGACCAGCTCTCCTGCTGATGAACCATTAATTAGTAAAAGGTCTAACTGCATTTTCTTTGTTTGGCCAAAGGTCCCACTGCTAGGAAGGATGAATTTTTGGGAACTGAAGAGGAAGGTGGTGTACACTTAGGAGCTGCCTGAGAGTGAAAAATACTATAAGGAAATTAAGTAGTTTATGAAGTTAAAAGGAAAATATATGGAACTGACATTTGAATCTGAAATGCCTTTATGCTTTTCAATGCTTTATTATAGGCTTTACAGCTATATAAATATATACAAGCAATTATATGTTTAAAATTCTTTATTTCACTTTCCAAATAATCTATCACTGCAGTGGAAATGGATTAAAAAGAGACTAAAAAATAGTTTTAATTACACTGCTCTTTGTAAGTGTAAAGTGAAGGAGTTTCTACCCAGCACAGACTCTGATGAATGAACCTTAATGCAGCCAGTTACATTATTACTTTACAGATTTCAGGAACAGGTTTACATGATCATTCTGTATGAAAGTCGTTATGTCCTGTATTAAGAAACTCTTTTCCTGCACTTCTTGTCAAAAATAGTAGGACATGAAACAAATAACAGTAACAATGTTTATAAAGTAAGGTTTTTCATGAAAGGAAGATTGTCTCAAAACACAACCTTTGCAGAAATTAGTGGGTTTGTTGCCCTGAATATAAATTACCAGTCTTTACTGCTTGTTCAAGTACATATTTGACTGAGATTCCTACTCAAATTCTTAATTACTTTCAAATACCTGAAAGAAAAACCTAGCAAACTGATTTCACCATCTTTAACAGACAACTACTCACATCTGCCCCAGGTAAAAAGTAACATTTTCCTGCAGTTGCATATAAAAACACACAGATCATAAATATTTTCTGTTTTTTCTCTAAATTGCAGGTCACCACAAAAAGATGTTAAGATAATAAATCTACCGAATAAACATATTCTCCTGACACTCAGCAGGGGCTGGCTTGGGCTCATTTGTCTCCAGTTCATTATCTTGTCTGCATTATTCAGTAGTCTGGTTCATGCTCAATGGGCTTCAAACAACTTCTAACAACTAAAGTCTTCTTCAGCTTTGATTCTCTCTCTCACTTTGTAAAACAAATGTGAAAGTTGCTCAAATTGCAATGGTGAATTAATGTCATTAACGCTCTAATTGAGTGTACTTATTCACATGGTACTGTGAATGTTCAACTTGGAATTAGCTAATATACATGGTAAATTTCCAAACTTTCCATTTAAGCATTTTCAGATTCAGTTTCATATATGAATAACAGTTGTTAATTCAAAAGACTTGTGCTGCATCCTTTATATATATATATATACAACTGTTATTGTTTTAAAATTATAAAATATATTTATTTTATAAATACTTATTTTATATCCAAAGATCAACAAAACATGTTAAAAAAAAACTTTGAACTAAACATTTATTTGCATATATTAATAATTTATTGACATGTAGCAGTACTTAAAGTCCCCAGATTTATGTATTCCTAAATGACTCAGGCATGTTTCGATCTAAAGGTGCCAAAGATATTTTTAATGCTGTTTGTTGGGTTTGCATGGCAAGGTCTTGATATCAGGATGACTAAAAGCATGAGTGAAGGCACTGGAATGTTCCTCCATATCTGACTGAGCCGGTGACAGCTACAAGGTGGACCTGTCACAAGCCAAAGTAGAGCTCATCACTGATAGTGCTAGTGCCTTTGAAATTACTATATTTAGAAGGGATTAAAAAAAAAAAATCTGCAACAAAAAAAGCAGCCGAAAGAGAGGAGGGAGAACATGTAAGAGAAACAGCCCTGAAGACACCAAAGTCAATGGAGAAGGAAGGGAAGGAGGTGCTTCAGGCTCCAGAGCTGTGATTTCCCTGAAGCTTGTGATGAAGATGAGGGTGAGGGAGCTGTGCCCCTGCAGCCCGCGGAGGTCTGTGGTGGAGCAGAGATCCCAGCCTGTGGAGGACCCCATGATGGAGCAGGTGGATATCCAAAGGAGGCTGTGACCCCGCGGGAAGCCTGCACTTGAGCAGGCTCCCAGCAGGACCTGTGGCCTCATGGAGAAGCCCACACTGGAGTAGATTTTCTGGCATGACTTGTGTCCCTGCATGGGGACCCACGCTGGAGCAGTGTATTCCTGAAGGACTGCATCACATGGAAGGGACACATGCTGGAGGAGTTTGTGAACTTCAGCCCTCGGGAAGGAGAAGGACCTGTGCTGGAGCAGGTTGTGGAGGACTGACTGCCATGGGAAGGACCCCCCTGGCTGGAGCAGGGGAAGAGAGTGAGAAGGAAGGAGCAGAAGAGACAGTATGTGATGAGCACGCACAGAGGGCCCACAATCCCCAATCCTTGTTGCCCTGTGCCACTGGGAGGGTGAAGGTAGCGCAAACCATAAATGAAGTTGAGCCTGTGAAGCAGGAAGGGTTGGGTGGTGAAATGTATTTTAAGAGTTGGTTTTATTTCTCATTACCCTATTCTAATTCTACTGTGCTTGGTAATAAAGTGATTTTTCCAAATTTACTCTGTTTTGCCTGTGACAGTAACTGGTGAGTGATCTCTTCCTCTTCTTATCTCATCCTATGATCCCTTCATTGTATTTTTCTCTCTCTGTGAAGCTGGGGAAGGTGAATGATAGAGGAACTTCATGGGCATCTAATGAACAGTCATGTGTTCAACCCACCATACCCTGTTCTTGTCATTCTCATGAAGTTCCAAAAATTGCTCCTTGACAATTGTGGGCTCATACTGCCAATTTCAGAATTAATTGGTGAAAGAGTTATGTCTGCTAAATGACTGTTGACACAGAAGAAAGGTAGAGGTTTTTCTTTACGTTCAGGCTAGAAGATACAGGTATATGAATTTAGGGGAAAAAAAAACCCTTTATTTTTTGTCTTAGCAAAAACAAACCTGAACAAATCTGAATTCCTGACAGCTATAGCTGGCCTATAGCCCCTCAAGATAACTTGGCCATGACAGACACTTACCGGACCAGCCTAGCTGGTTAAGGAGTTGAGATAAACAAGCCCTGGACACAATACTGACAAGTCAGATTCAGGGTCAAACAGAGGACCCCAGCTCATCCTTATGGACCATGGATGCACCCGTATCACTGCCCAGAGAGCAGGACAGAGCTAAGACCCGTGACCAATCACATGTGTAAGCGCAGCAAATTCAAAGCTCCTCTAAAAGGGAGCGCTCAATAAACTCGGGCTGCTGCTGCAGAAACACGGAGCATCTCGTCGCCTGTCTGTCTCTGAAACTATGACAAATTCCAAATAAATTAAACTGCAAGGCATTTCACAACATGAAGTTCCAGGATTTTCAGAGATCTGGTTTTGTTGTTTTTTTTCCCCCTGGAAATGCAGCAAAATAAATTCTTGCGTTTGAAACAGCTGGCATCCACACAGAAGAAACTCATATTTAAATATTTTCAAAGCAAAGCAAATAAATAACATTGCATGCACTTAGTAGTTAAGTTGTGACAGGAAAAAAGGTAAACAACAACTAAAAAACCCCAGAAATTCAAGCTTCTTTTTAGTATATTTATCTGCCACAGGTCTTAAGACAGGAAGGAGTTGTGTCAGACAAAAATCATGTCTTCCCATATTGTTAGGCAGTTTTCTCTGTTGTCAAAACAAGCAGCAATTCGACCCTTGGTGACACCATTTGGTAGGTATACAAAAGCAGTAGAGACTACATAAACTCCAGAAGCCAAATAGCTATGCATGCTACATGGGAGACCACACACCAGTGCAAAATAAATGTTTTTGTCTTTTTTATCCTCTGTCAGTTCAGATTATACTGTAACACCTCAGCTGAAACTTAGGAAAGTTGAAAGGATAATAAATATCCTTAAATATTGATATTAAATTTATTACATGCTTATCACAGCATGCTAATTATTTATAGTCTTTTCCACTAGTGCACCTAGAGATGATATATTTGCTCTAATGTCACTGGCATACATTTGATAGAACATCTGCATCTTAAAACATGTAAAAAATTTATTTTCAAATGTATCATATTCTCAGATGGTAAAACCAATTTTCTGTGTAGATGTCTTTGAATAACAGAGGCTGAGGTGCACTTGCTTATCATTATCACCCTATCAATTAAGTAATCCAAAAAGCAATTGTGATACTACGAAAGTGAATCACTCCCCAGAGGCTTTACATTCCACCATATACTAAGAAATTAATTTGAATGGAAATAGGAAAGACTGTGTAAGAGAGTAACAATGGTAATGATCGATTAGCTAAACAGAAAATAGAAGAGACAGAACAATGAAACATTGCTAGACATCGGAATTCATCATTCATATAGTTAAGAAATGAACTTAGATGTTGTCATACTTCAATGATTTAAATTCATTATGTGGGTTAGGGTTTTTTCCTTATTAAAAAAAAAAACAACCTACCTTCAAAATCAAGGTCTATCTTGTTCTCATTTCTGCAATTTTGTTGCTCAGAAGCAAATACAACAGCGCTAGTGTGGATGTGGTATTTTAGAGTAATACATGTTCTTATTTTAAAGATTTGTAAAGTGGGAGACCAGAAACCATATCAGCTGTAAAGAGACAGATGAAATCACACAAAGAGTTACTGACTTTATGAACTAGGGATCTTGACACTACTTGACATTCAACCTCAATTACCTATCTCTTGTTCCACCTGTTGATTTTAAAATGTTTAGAATCATTGTTACAGCATTGTTATATTAGGAAGCAAAATAAGTTTCTCCCAGTTTCACCAATCACAGAGTGAACCAGAGAATCAACCCAATTGATTCAATTGATCAAACCAATTAACTAGCAGAAAAATAGGTGTAATTACTTCCTGTCTAAATCTGGTAACTTGCCTCTAAACCAGAAAGGTTTTGAAGGATCAATTACAATTTATCTACTGAATTTAATTTTGGAAATAAGTCATACCTAATTTTCAGCATGACCTATCTTTTCTACCAGATAGATATAACAATCATTCTTCTTCAATCCTCTAATATTGATGGGTGACAGACACTTGAATATTTACACTTTTCAAACCACTATTTTTTAAATCTGTTTTTCCACCAGCTGGATGGCATTCAGATCTCTTAACAATCCTTACCAATATCCCTCTGACCAGCATAACACAGAATCTTTCTTATAGACACCTATCCAACAAATATGGTCTTTTTTTCCCTATTTGTATAATTTTAGTGTGGCCACTTAGTTTACCTTGGAGTTGACAAGTTTTGTCGATTTTTTCCCCCACTACTCTACCCATTAGGCAGAGAAAAAAATAATAAAAGGTTTCACAGCTGTTCTATTTAGAAGTGAAATTAATTCCTGAACATGATGTTGCAGTGTGCAAAAATGTACTATTATCAGTTCAGCTGTTGTATCTTGCTTTCATTTCCTTCCCTCACTGTATGTTGGACTTCCAGAAGATATACAAAAGAAAGTCAAATGTCATGATTTAATAGGAAAAGAATATCAGGCAACATCACTATGTCACTGAATAAACATCAACATACCACTATTCACTCATGGCTCACCTGTATCTTGAGCAGGTAAAGTGGAAAAACAAAATTAAGACAATGGGCATAATCAAAGTTATGGGATGGTTTGTCTCAGGAGAAAATAAATAGATTAAGATCTTTCACACTTATGAGGGTCCATAAGATATGCAGCAGTCTTTTCAAACTGTGAGTGGCTTCCCAGCCACTTTTGATGACACTTAAACCTTGCAACAAAATAGCTACCTGAAATTCATTAAATTTAAACATTTTGAAGGATACTTACACGACAGAACTACTATTTAATGATGTGTGATGTTCATAATATTTTTCTCTAAGCTCCTCTCTGATCCATTGAGAATTTTTCTCTCTTGAACTTTACCAAGATCTGTTGAGCTATCTACTCAAAGCTAGCCTTAACGTGTGGCCCAGAAGGTAATTTCCAGAAATTATTTCAAATTACTCCAGTGAGTTACTCTGGCCAAATGTGCTATTCTAATTAAATTGTGCAGAGAGTATAGTTTGTGTTTCTTCCTACTTTTCCACAAGCTAATATTATATACAGTATTCAAAATCCAGAAAGAAAATATTAAACCTCCTGCACCTCTACCTGCTGGTTCAATCCTACCCACCTGGCTGAACTGGAAACAGGCTGATACGCTGAGAAGAATTAGATTTCAGTTTTAAGTGTTTCCACCAAGATCCATGGAAGCACTACCCTCATTCTGAACTGTCCTGAAATCATCAGAAAAGGTTATCTTTCATCACCATTAATACTTTCAACCATTGATATGTCTATTCAGAAACAGCATCTATCTTGCAAACATGTGCTGCAAAAAGCTCCAGAGATGGCAATACAAAGAGAAAAATATCACTATACATGTGGGTTTGTATTTTATGTTCAACAGGTTATTTCTTTGGCATATACACACTGACAGCCCCTCAAAACATTAGTCTTTTCAAATGAATAAATCTGTTTGAAATGGATTAGCCCCCTTACTTTCCTGTGCAAGAATAATGGCAGTGATACAAATGTAAATTAGCTCTTTTCTGTTATACATCACATTCAAAGCAAATGCTTGCATTACAAAGGATATTGATTTGCTCTGAAGGTGTGAAGAGGTTCAGTGGCACAAAATTCTAATCAACACTTGCTGCCATCTTCTGGTTTCCTAAAAATCCACAAAAAGTACTTCCCCTCAAACCCAAATACTTCTTTGGTACAAACACAAAATTCAATGTCACTAATCTACTTTCAATTTCATAAAAATGTTCGTATCTCATGGGTCTAATTCTACAAAAAACATACATGAAGTTTTGACAACAACAACAGAAAAGGAATTAGGGAAAAATATCGATAATGCAATTATGTTGCATAGATGCTAAAAATAATATATTTCATAAGTTTTCAGTGACAGATATGCTTTGCTATATAATGCCATTTATTATATACACATATAGTCTTTCTAACGTATTATATGTACTGGTAATTTAAATTTGTGTAAAAAGTAGACTTAGCAACAAACACCAAAACAAAGAAAAATACATTTTGGGCTTAAGGCCTTTTGACACTCAGAGTACAGTATACTCTTGGATACTGAAGGTCAACCTTAATGCAGTACTAGGAGAAGGGGAAATCTGAAGAATTCTAAAGCAGCTTCCAAGGCCCAATTCAACTAGAATTGAGCAGGGGTATGAAATGGGAGACAAGGTCTTAAATTCTGAGGTTCAAAACATCAGCAGACATGGGAGTACCAAACAATGACACAAGGGCTTGCCTCATAGTTATAAATAAGCTAGACCTGCAAATGGACTAGGACCTTTCTTTCTAGGAAAACAGGTTAATTAATGCTCACATACAAGCAAGTTAAGGTCTAGTAATTAAAAATTCATGCATGATATCATACCACAATTTATGAGCATATAATTTTCTTTAGTGAGGTGACCACTTCAAACCTACCCTGTTCAGTTTGAAAATAATATTTTCAATCACTTTTGCGGTGGGATAGGAGTGTCCTATTGGATGGTTACAGGCAGGACAGAAGAGGCTGGGAGGTGGCATTTTATATAATGACAATAGAATGTATAAAGCTTATAGCTGGCAATGGCACAGCTGAGACACTGGGTAGGAATCAAGGGATTAACAAATAATATGGACATCATTGTGGGAGTCTGCTACAGACCTCCCAGCAAGGATGATAATGCTGACAAATTCTTTGTTTGACAAATTTTTTTGACAAATTCTAGTTCTTTGAGGAACTTCTGAGTGTCCTCTTTAGAGGACACTTCCAAGTCATCTGCCCTCGTCATTATGGCAGACGTCAACTTGCCAAAAATCAGCTGGGAGGCTTCCACCCATCAACCCAACAATCCGTGTAGGAAACAACACAGAAACCTGCACACAGCCACCAGATGGTGCCGTCTCCATCACTTAACAGGGACAGCTTTCCCACTCCACGTGTTCTTTACATAACCAGCAAAATCACTCGTTCAGTCTGACTCCTGCAATCTTGCGAATAGAAAACCAAATGACAACTCCAATATCCAGCGTTAATACTTCTCACAAGCAATTGAGCTTTGCCACTCTCTCTCCCTTTCCTGCAAAACAGTCCCAGCAAGGCATACTTCATGATTGTCATATTTCTGGTTCAGTCTGCTAGTTCTGGCTGAGATAGAATTAATTTTTTTCACCTTTGTGCTCCTCACAGCACCCCACAGTGAGTAGGCTGGGGATGCACAAGGAGATGGAGACAAAACAGCCAGGACAACTGAACCCAACTGAACAAAGGGATATTGCAGTCCACATGCTGTTGGGAAGAAGGAAGAAGGGGTGACTTTCAGAGTGATATAATCTGTCTTCCCATGTCACTGCCACATGTAAAGGAGACCTGTCTTCCTGGAGTGGCTGAACACCTGCTTGTCCATGATGGTGATGAATGAATTCCTTGATTTGCTTTGCTTGTGTGCATGGTTTGTGCTCTACCTATTAAACTATCTTTACCTCAGCTCATGAGTTTTCTCCCTTGCAATTCTTTCCTTCATCCTGCTGCAGGGGAGTGAGTGAGAAGGTGGGTGGTGCTTAGTTGATAGCTGGGATTAAATCTTGATGTTTGGTCAACTGAAACAGGTGAAAAAATATTTAGCCATATGTTGACCTTCAGATCTGACATCACACACTTACCTTCTCTCTTGTCTCCCTTCCTGTTTTCCCCCATTGAGACATGCATTTAGCAGACTCTGCTACTACCAGCCTTGAGCATTACCAGTGTGCAGCTGCATTTAGCACCATGATATCACCTGACTGAGGTTCAGTAGCACAACAGAAGTGGGAATGTACTATAGAAGTGCAGGCTTCATTGAAGACCAGTGCTAGATATTTTACTAAAACACAAACAAGATGTACAATGTATGAACAGAGGCAAAGTTCCACACATTGAGCAGGATACGCAGCATATTGTGAGTATTTATGCAGTATGTTGTTGGCATTTGTCTGTGCAGCTGATGCCTTAGGTTTTAGCTTTTATATTTTTTAGATTCTGTGCTGTTTTGGTGGGTAGTTTTAGGTTTCATATTAAGTGCTACTAAGCTCTCTTCACAGAGCAGATAGACAAAGCAATTCCTTCTCTAGCTTGATACCAAGGACAACTTTCAGGCCCAAGAATGAAAACAGTGGTGAAGTGAGAAGAAAAAACCAGAAGGATGGAGCTTCGTAACCTGAAGCTATGGTTGGACAGTTGATTCTAATATGCTCATGGACCAGAACTTATAAAAGTGTGAGACCTCCTGATCAGGAGTCCATTTCGTAACAGTTTTGGGGCATCTTGGATGTGTCCCAGCTGGGCTCTTGTGCAGCCCAGATGTACCCATTGAGACCTTTTAATAAATCCCTACTTTATCCTCTTGCTCTGTCTAGTCTCTGTTCCAGGTCAGCCTCCAGAAGGCAACACATCACAGTGTACATTGTGGGTTAAATACACTGTGGGTTAAACACACTGGGGTAAAATACACGGAGCTGTGTTATAAGAAAAGAATTAAAAGATGAGGATGGCCAGTAAGTTCTGTGAATTGATCTCTTAAAACTTATGAAATAACATATACCTGCCCTTTGTGTCAAAAAGAGGTCTGTGTCATGCAAAATATCAGGTAGCGTGCCCTGAGCAGTTCTGTCAATAGTATCTGATAATATCCTCTGAATAATTTTATTTACACATTCTCTTGCATGAATTTGTCATTTCAGATACAGATTACTTGTATTTTTAGTATTCAGAGTTGCCCTTTTGGGGGTCCTGATACCACTTCTACTGGAATAAGTGGCAATACCTCTGTTTACTTTGCTAATAAGGGAATCACTTGGAATGACATTAATGCTGCTCTTCCAAAAACAGACAGTAAAACAAACACTACTGCAAAACATGATTGTTTGAGAACTTAAAGGGTATGTGTGATGGTCCAGGGAAGTGCCACTTTTATGGTGAGTTGCAAAAGTTGCTGCCTTTTTTTCTACATTTCTCTTTTTTCAATTGCAACTCTAAAGAGTTGTTCTTTCCCCATATTTTATCTACACTGAAAAAGTAAGGATCAGGATTGAGCTCTCAAACTCCTGTGAGAAATACAGTAAGAATAGGTTTGATATGGGCTTAAAAATTCAAAGGACAAAAGGTCTCAACATTTCAAGTGCTTTAATAGTGAAGCAATTGTTGTACTATGTGTGTTCAAACTACACAGTCATTTCACTCATTCCCTTTTCACTGTCAACTCCAATATTTTGTTTATACAATAATATTTGGGCTTCAGTGAGACTGTATACTTAAAACGAGTAAAAGATGCTTTGACAGTTTTCAGTAATCAAAGGCCTNAGTTTTCAGTAATCAAAGGCCTGGAAAAGCAATGGAGCAAGAGCTAAGGGTAGGGACAGTATCTCTCAAAAGGTATAAAACAAATAGATCCTTTATCTGTTAACTTTTTGGATGGACTAATGGGTTTACATTATAATAGATATAAAATTGTAAATCCTTTAAAATAATTTGATGGGGAAAAAATACTGCTATTATTAAAAGTTTTTAAAGTTTTGTCTGTCTGAAACCATAGGTTTGGAACTGTAAATCAGCATGGCCTTTTTTATATTCATTTCTTTGAAAAAAACCCACAACTCTATGCTGTAGGACCTCTCTATTTTTTCATGTCCTTTTGCAGGCTCTAAATTTACAACAGTTCTACATAATACCCCCAAACAAAAACATCTCTCCTTCCATCATTTGTAAACCCTGGATATATGCCTACTCTGAGAAAGAGAGCTAAGCTGCAAAATCCATGAATACTGGTTGTGTGGGAAGATGATGGGGTAAAAAGATAATGGTATGGAAACCACAGGGGAAAATACAGTTGTTCCTCCCTGGATGGAATGTGGCCAGCATATCTGACCTTCCACACACAATATAGTCTCAGGGGAACTAAAGGAAGGGTGGAGCTGGACACCATGACCACGCTCTGTTGACACCCTTGCAGAGGAGGGAGGAACTTTGTGGTAGTTTTTAGCTGATAAGCTGCATAGCAGCTGAAAACCAAGTAAGATAAAGAAACATGTTCTGCTCTTGAATCAGCAGCTGTTGTGAAACCCCTCTCCTTGGACTGACACATGTCCCTATCCGAAGGTTATGTCTGGAACTAAACCGAGATATTTGCTGCCAAGGTACAGACACCCCTCATTGAGTAAGATGTAAGACTACAGCCACTCAAGCTCCACCAAAATGTAAAGAAATAGTATAAAAGTGAGTTAAGAATGAGAAGAAGCAAAGGAAGACTCCATTGTAACTTCTGGGTTGAGTTGATGGGTTTCATCCTAATACCTCTGTTCAACATAAAGCAGAACCTTGCCTACTAGAAATGCAAGTAATCTGCTTTACTTCACATCTGCTCAAAGAGAAAATTGAGCCCTTTATCAAGATAAAATTTTTCCATTAATGACAATTTCTGACAGTAAACTTGTTTTGATGGAAATTGGGGCTTTACTTGTAATGACTTGTGTTGCTTAACACACACTTTGATGAGTAAAGAAAAAGGCAAGGACATGTTACACAATATGCTCAGTGTCAGACTTAAATTTATTCTGCAATGCTATTTCCAGATGGTAAGACATGTGTATTACTTTGTACATGACAACAAAGTATTTCCAATTCTGATTTTCTTTCTAAGCCATATTGCTTTTCAGTGCTCAAGAATGATTTACCAAATGGCAAATAAAATGCAAATTCAGATATCTGGTGTAAATTATATATATTTAAAGGAAGTATAAAGACAGTATTCATAATGTTAAGTATGGTACTTCATAAGTTTTTTAATCAACTAGAAGATCTGCCAATATGCTGAATCTATTAAAGAGACACATTTTGTCTACTGCCATATTAGACTAAAATTTTGAACAAAGCTTGATGATCAGGGTCTTCCCAGTGATAGTGTTAAAAAGGCTACTGGACATCTAAAGTTTCTATTTTATCAAACCACTGAATGCACTTCTTTGATGATGACAGGAAGAGTATAAGTGTTCTCTAGTTTGTTCCTTGAACTACAAGAACTGACTTTAAAATTAAGCTGAAGTGTTTTATTCATAAGAAGACCTTGGAGTTTTTACTGCATAGCATGAGCAGGTAAAAAATTCTGGTTTTGTCATCGGGTTTCAAAATCTTTAAACAGCTCGTGCTTAGTTCGACTGACTTACTAAGATTACTTACACGTTTCAGCAGTAACTACATTGTTGCATGTGTAATTGAAGGATTGTGTGACTCACACATTTCACCTTTTCTTGAGGAAAAGTTTGTGTAAGTAGAGCAGGCATTCCAGCATGATTCAGCTGATTCTAAAGGAGATTCAAAACCAGGTGACTCTGAAAGGTTTAGAAATAAGGCACCCCTGTGGTGTGTGGTTTTGCTGCAGCTATATTCTAAAATTCACCAAAAAATAGTCCAAAAATT
>VZTB01012109.1:14487-28349 GCA_013397245.1 Thryothorus ludovicianus | reverse complement strand
AAGGACATCCCGGGAGAGGGGGCTGCAGAGGAAAGGGGGTTGCGGAGGGATCCGGGCCCCGCCGCAGGGATCCCCCCCGGGCCGGGTGATTTTGGAAACGCCGGAGGTTTCCGGGCGGCAGCGGGAGTTCCTCATGGCCCGGCGCAGGGGGAGGGGAGCTGGGGCTGTGTCAGCGCTTCCCCAGTACCGGGGGTGGGGTTGGGATTGGCATTGGCAAACGGAACCTGTGCCTGTGGAAGGCAGCGATCCAAGGTGGGCTTCTCTCGGCAGGTGTGTGATGCCAAGCACAGCCATGAAGAAAAAGGTAAGGACAGGGAGGAGGATCCTGTGTTTTCCTTCTCCATCCCCATCCTTCAACATCGTTTGTTGTATCCATCCCTCGGGCTGGGGCTCTGGTGCCTCAGAAACCTCTCAGGAGTCAGCGCCACATCCTCTGCTGGAAGTGCCAGGCGTTAAAACCGAGTTTAATCCTGGCCTGGGCATGGGCTAGGTTCGTGCAGAGCCTTCCCCGGCAGTTGCTGTTCCCTGAGCGTTGCTGGGGCTGTAGCAAAACCCTCTGCAGAACCCCGTGCACCCCCTGCTCGGGGAGGAGGATCTGCTCCAAACCCTGCCCTGTCCCTGGGACGCTCTCCCGAGGTGTCCCAGGAGCCCCGGATTCACTCAGGGCTCCCTGGAGGTTGAAATTTAACACGTGGGGAAGGAGCAGCAGCTCTGGGAATGGCAGGGGTGGGGATCCAAGCAGGGGCACATCCAGAGCTCTTAAAGGAATATCTGTCTGCTTTTCCATGGTGAGGTGGGATTGTGTTCCCTGCCTGGCTTGCTGTGCTGCTGTCTGACCCCTTGGCAAGGCCTCTGCAAGCCCAAACTTTGGGAACTGGGGCTGGTTTGGGCCATGTCTCAGAGTGGGATCGAGTTTCTACTTGGGATTTTGTGCTGGTGCTGTGAAATAAGAGCTTGACTGTTCTTTGGGATCAGTTCAGAGGACAGGACAGGGCAGCATCCTGGGGTGGCCACTCCAGTCTTCCTGGATGTGGAACAGCCAGGAACACCCCTTGTTGCCAAATTCTGGAGCCTGTGGGCAGCTTCCCTCTGGTCAGGGTGCTCCCAGCCCCGGGCTGCTGCAGGAATGACCTGAGCACACAGGATTGGGGAATTCTGCCTTGGCTTTGTCCTGAGGCTGTGGCAGCTCCTGCCCTGCTGTCCCAGGGGAGGGTGGGAGGCTGGGCAGGCACTCACTGGGTTCTTCTCCTGAAATCCCTCCTGGATGGGAGACTTGCAGGGCTTCTGCCAAAAGCTGGATTTGGCTCTGTAACTGGCACTTGTTTAGCAGCTGGGTTTTGTGAGCAAGGCTGTGTTGGCTGCCACCGATGGGTTTGTTTTGTTTAATTTTTATTTTTAGATCACAATGTAAAGCCTTGCCTGGTGTGACTGTCTCTGGTGTGACTGTCTCCCCTCATCCCTGCCCCCAGCATTCCCAAGTTTTTGGCTGCCTCTCCTTTCCCCTGAAGTCTGTAGGGATAGGACATCATGGAGCCCAGAGTCTCCTCTGGACAGGCATCACTGGAGCCATGAAGAGTCTCCCTTGCTCTGGGGACCCTGACCTGGGCTGTTTCATCTGCTTTTCCCTCTTATTTTTGGCCTTCTGGCACCTGAAACTAGGAATGTTTCTGGTATTTGGAGAAAAGAAAATCAGTCATGTTGTGGGAAGAGCAGTATTAGAAGAGCTTTAAGGTCCCCCCTCAACCCTGTCTGGTTAGGACAGAGTGTTTGGGGTGGAAAACCAGGGGGTGAGGGGCTGTTTCTGGTCTGGAGGGGTTGAGACAAAGCTGTTCCTCATCTTGAAAGTCCTTTGTGCCACCAAAGCCATCAGGCAGGAGGGGCTGGGAATGGGGAGGCAGCTTCTGCTTTTCCCAAGTCCTGTCCATGTTTTTTGAGAAAAGTGTTTCATCTGGCCATGGCCCAGGGACCATGGACAGCAGGGGTTGGGATGACCAAGGCCAGCAGGGTTGGGGTGACCATGGACAGCAGGGTTGGGGTGACCATGGACAGCAGGGTTGGGGTGACCATGGACAGCAGGGTTGGGATGTCTGTCCTGCTCCCCAGGTGCTCCTCTCTGCTTCCCTGCTGTGCATTCCCAGCTGGAACGTGCCAGTCCTATGCTTAGTGGCTTTGGCAGTAAGATGTCAACTCGAGGGAGCTGGGAAGGACTCAGTGCTCTGTGGGAGCTCATTTTTCCTTCTTTCCCTCTCTGCAGGTGCTGCTGATGGGTAAAAGTGGCTCTGGGAAGACCAGCATGAGATCCATTATCTTTGCCAACTACATCGCCCGGGACACACGGCGCCTGGGGGCCACGAGTAAGTAATTCCCGGCCCAATTTCCAGATCCCAGGGCTCCAACCCCCTCGTTAGAGGGGCAGGGCCGTTCACTGCAGCAATCCCTGGGTCGGGTGTGTCCCTGCAGGTCCTCCCAACTGCTACGCCCTGCTGGCAGCTTCGGGATTAGCCAGGGACAGGCAGGAAGTGGAGGGGAGGGAAAGGCAGCACTGGGATTAGTTTTGATGCTTTATTGTTCACCTTTTATCCTTAACTCCCTTGTTCTGGGATCAGGAAGCAACCTTTGCTGCTTTATTGTTTGACTTTTGCCTTAGCTCTTTTTTTTTTTTTTTTTTTTTTTTTTGGGGATCAGGAAGCAGCCTTTGGTGCAGCTACACCTGTCAGAGCCTCCTCAGTGTTGGTGGAACATTCCTGCTGTATCCAGAGATCTCCAGCACAGGGATCCTGAAATGCCCCTGTGGTTTTGGCAGGATGATGCACTGGGCTTAATGAATGCCTTTCCTTTTTCCCTTTCCAAAGCCTTTGTTGGGAAAGAGCAAGAAGTGATTCCTCTGGAAGAGGGGCATGAGTTGTTAGCATCTGGTGCTTGTCACTGGGAATGGCCTGTGAGGATTTCATGAGGATTTTGTGAGGATTTCATGTCAGGGATTGGTGTAAATTTCCTCTTTGCCTCTTCCTGAAGTTTCCATTCCCTGTGTTCCTGATTTATTTTGTTAAGGATGGCTTAAAGCCCTGCAGAGTCATTCCTATGATATCCCAGGGCTCAGGGAATGTGTGATTGAAGGGGGACACTCTTTGCACTTCACAGGAGAGCAGTGGGCAGGGGGGCCTGAATTCCTCTGGGAAATGGTGTTTTGGTGGGATTTTACAAACTGGGGCTGCTTTGTGAGGAATGCCCATCCCTGGAAGTGTCCAAGGCCAGGCTGGATGGGGCTTGGAGCAACCTGGGATAGTGGAAGCTGGAATTAAGGCTTTAATCCCTTCCAACCCCAACCATTCCATGATTTTCTGCTGATTTCCATGATTTTTGGCTGCCCAAACTGTGCCCCAGGGGTGTGGTGCAGTCAGTGAACTCTTGCTGTCTCTTTGCAGTTGATGTGGAGCATTCCCACGTTAGATTCCTGGGAAACCTGGTGTTGAACCTGTGGGACTGTGGAGGGTAAGTACTGATCATTCCTGGCCTTTCCCAACCTTTGGGGGAGGCTGTGGGAAATCAGAGGTGGAACAAAGTGGATTCTTCTCCCTCTGGGATGAGGTGGTGCTGAGGGAATGCTCCTTCTCCAGCTGTCCTGAGGTGCTGGAATTGCTCCTCTCCAGCTCGAGTCAGGTGGGATTTGTGCCATGCTGGAAGTTGATCCTGTGGCTCCTGGAAGCAGCTTTTTTCAAGGAATGCTGTCACCTCCTCAGCTCTGTGGCCTCTGGATCATCTCAGCCACGTTCAGCCAGAGTTAAAGGAGATTTAAATCTTGGGATTTAAGACTGAACTGATGCTTTGGGTCATGTTTCACCTGTTCCTGCTGCTGTGGGGTTTCACAAACAGCTCCTTAAAGCCAGCCTGGGGCCAGAAGAAGCAGGATATGAGGGAAACCTCACTTCCTGTGGGACTGGGGGGCTGATGCTCTCCAGGAGCACCCAACTTTCCTTGGGAATGCTCAGAGCATGCAGCTCCAGCCTGGCCTCCTGAGGGGGAGCTGCAGTTCCAAACCCCAGCCTTGCCCTCCTGGTGGGAGGCATTTCCCACAAACCCCTCCTGCCAGGCAGGAGCTGCTCTGAGGGGAATCTCCTGCTCTGCTCCCTCAGCCAGGACACCTTCATGGAGAACTACTTCACCAGCCAGAGGGACAACATCTTCCGCAACGTGGAGGTGCTGATCTACGTGTTCGACGTGGAGAGCAGGGAGCTGGAGAAGGACATGCACTACTACCAGTCCTGCCTGGAGGCCATTCTCCAGAACTCCCCCGATGCCAAGATCTTCTGCCTGGTGCACAAGATGGACTTGGTGCAGGAGGACCAGCGGGATCTGGTGAGGAGCTGGCAGTTGCCATGGAAATGCATCCCTCCCCCAGTGGGTCACACCTCAAAGGCAGCCCCTCAGGGCAGTTCCTCGAGGGCTTTCTCAGTTATTCTCAGAGCTTTCCCTGCCTTTTTAGAATGCGTGTCATCCTAGAATCCAGTGGAGAACAGCAGGGGGTTTTTAGGGACAAGAAAAGCCTTTCCTGCATGGTTCCAGAGCCCCCAGCACACCTTGGAGCACAGGTGTCACTGTGACACCTTGGCTCCTTCCAGCCCAGTTTCAGGATTCTGCAGCAAGACATCCTTGGCCCTGCTGCTCCCTGGGAGGGTTCCTGGCCAGTGCCCTGCTGCATCCCAGAGATCCATGTGAAACTCATCCCATAAATCCCTACAGCAATCACAGCACAGGCAGGGACATTTACCCTCAGTCTCTAAACTTTGTTTCCCAGATTTTTAAGGAGCGTGAGGAGGACTTGAAGCGCCTTTCCCGGCCCTTGGAATGTGTTTGTTTTAGGACTTCCATCTGGGATGAGACACTTTACAAGGTTGGTGCTGCTTCCTCTCCACATCTGCCTTCCCTCTTGGAGCTAGACCAGGAGGAGGATCCCTGTAGCTGGTGTATTCAGCTCTGCAGCAACTGCTTCTTCAGGGTGTCAATCAAACCCAAATTAATGCTGAGTTTAATTAATTAATTAATTTTTAAAAGTCAGGAGGGTGTGGTAGATAACAGGAACTTGGCAGACAGGCATTCCAAATATCCCCCTGGCTCTTGGGAAGGGTGGGGCTGGGCACTGCCCCACACCTGGGTCAGCAGCTGGCAGGTAGGGGAGACTGAGCTTGGCAAACATGAGTGTGCAGGAGCACAGATGTTGATCCCTGTCCCTCCTGGGCTTGTTCCTGGCCTGTTGGGATAAGGTGGAACTTTGTTTGGATCAGGGGTGAGCTGCCAAATGTCCATCTGCATGTTGACCTTGCTTAGGATTAAAAATCTCTGGAAACTCGAGTGGGAGAAGGAGCCAGAAGCATTCCCAATTTAAACCAGGGATTATTTAGGTTTGTTCAGCAGCACTGGAGTTTCTGTGTCTGCTGGAGAAGAACTGGAGCCAGAGAAGGGTCTCCTCAGGTCTGGGCTCCCTCTGGAACCTGGGCATGGAGGGGGCAGAAGCTTCTCAGCCTTGCCCAGGCTGTCAGCACCCAGAAGTGCCAACACTCCCTCTGGGAGCACATTTGTCCCGAGAGGCTGAGGAGGAGAGGAGCTGATGGGACCTTTCTTTGTCTCTGTGTCCAGGCCTGGTCCAGCATTGTCTATCAGCTGATCCCCAACGTGCAGCAGCTGGAGATGAACCTGAGGAACTTTGCTCAGATCATTGAGGCAGATGAGGTGCTGCTGTTTGAGAGAGCCACATTCCTGGTGAGTTCCTGGGATGGATTCCCTGGATGGAGCCTCCCTTTCCCTGCCCTCTGCTCTAGAGCCAGGCTGGGAGAGCTGGGGGTGCTCACCTGGAGAGGAGAAGGATCCACAGAGCCCTTAAAGCCCCTGCTAGGGCCTAAAGGGGCTCCAGGAGAGCTGGGGAGGGACTGGAGACAAGGGATGGAGGGACAGGATACAGGGAATGGCTTCCCACTGCCAGAGGGCAGGGCTGGATGGGATATTGGGAAGGAATTCCTGGCTGTGAGGATGGGGAGGGACTGGTATGGCATTTCCAGAGCAGCTGTAGCTGCCTCTGGATCCCTGGCAGGTCCAAGGCCAGGTGGGACATTGGGGCTTGGAGCAGCCTGGGACAGTAGAAGGTGTCAGGTTGGAACTGGATGAGCTTTGAGGTCCTTCCAAGCCAACCCACTGTGGGATTCCATGGAAGCTGGGAGGTGCCAGCCTCAGTGCAGAATGCCCTGATCCAGGCCTTGGGATTCTGAAAGCAGCCACTGGGACCCTGTGGCCCACTGGACCATCCCAAAGTCCCCCCCTGCAGCAGCTGAGCTGAGGTTTGGTTGGGGTTTCCTCTTGCAGGCTCTGGGAGGGTTTCATGTCCCCACTGTGGTGGGGCTGCTCCGAGAATCCCTCTCTGCACAGGAACCTTTTGTAGCTTCAAAACCAAACCTTTTCACTTCCTCCTGCTGGGCCATTTGAGCTGGACTGATTTTTTTTTTGTGTTCTGCAAATGCAGAGCGTGGATGGAGGATCAGCCATGGGATTGTGATGCTTTTCCAGGTCCTTGTGCTCCCAATCCCTCTGCAAAGGTGCTGGATAAAACCCCCTTGCTGCTGGTCCATATTCCTGGGCTCTTCACACTTTGCACCAAACTCTGCTGAGCTGAAGGAAATATTTGAATTTTTTGGAGTGTTTTCCTTTCCTTGATTTGGAAAGGATGGAGGGAATTTGGGAGAGGAGCCATGACTTTTTTCCCTCCTTTAACTATCAGAAACAAACACTCACCATGCCTGGCAAGTTCTGCTTTTTGACCTTTTGGAGATAATGAATAGTTCCACCTTGGGGTGTGTGACAGTATGATTGTTACAAGGACATTTTTAACTGAAAATAAGTGATCTTTTCTACAAGAATTCTGTGCTTAATTTAAGTGCAATGGTGACTTCTTAAAAAACTCCTCCCTTTTTTTCATATGTTTAAACATTCCCAGGACTCTCTTCTCTTGAAGGGAAATCTTTCTGTGAAAATCTCTTTGGGAAGTCTTACTCTGAAAACTTTATTCTGAAATTGTGTTTAAATTGTAATGAAAAAAAATCATCTGGGAAGTTTAGGAAGGAAACTGAACTTTGGGAATTGCAAGTCTTGAATGTGACTAAAAGTGTGCTTGTGGTAATAACTGAAGAAGTTTAAAAAGTGATGGGTTTAAGGTGCTTAAGGGGAAAAAATGAAAAAAAAACCCAAAAAACCTGTTAAATATGACTCCCTGAATAGAGCAGTTTCACATCCCTGTGCAAGGGCTCCTGACACATCCAGTGGGAGCTGATTTTGGGATTGTGGAGAGTTCAAAGCAGCTGGCCGGGAAAAATGAAGAGATTGCTGTCAGGTTTGCTGTGGGGATGGAGCTGTTTGGGCAGGAAATGCAGCTCTCACTCCATGTGGCTGAGGAATAAAGGGCTGGGCCACCAGCTCTGTGGGAATGTTTATGGATATGTTTTCAAGGATTCCTAAAGCCCTTCAGATCCTCTGGGGGTTGGCATCAGGGCTGCTCCTGCCTGCTGGATCTCTGGGGAGGCAGAGGAGGGAACTGCTCTGAGCTCTCTTTGCTCTGACTGGAGTCATGGAGAAGGAATTCCCAAGGAAGCAGCTGCCTTTGAGCTGCTTTTCTTAGGGAGGAACAGCTTGGTTTGGCTTTGGGATCACTCCCTGTGCAGGATGGGGAATATCCCAGCAGCACCTTAAGAGGCAAAATGTATCACAGCACTCAGCCCAGTCCTGAGGTGATGGACACATTCGTTTTGTTCTGTTTTCACCTGTTTTTGGATCAAGATTTAAATTGCTGCTGAGGTGAAGCCCTCAGGGGACACTGGTGTCACCTGGCAGGTCTGTGCCATCCTTTGCTGATCCTGTCACTGAGTTTCTCCACGAAAGCCCCACAAGAACTGCTGTAAACACTTCCCAAGATCCAGGAAGGCCCTGCTCCCCAGCCATTCCCAGAGCTGCTGTGGGGGAGCTGTGCTGGAATCCCTGACTGGCTGTGCCCCTTCTCCAGGTGATTTCTCACTATCAGTGCAAGGAGCAGCGGGACGTGCACAGGTTTGAGAAGATCAGCAACATCATCAAACAGTTCAAGCTGAGCTGCAGGTGAGCTGCTCTCATCAGCACTGGGGACATCAGGGCTATTCCAGCTTCTTCCAGAGAATCCCAGTTTGACTCTTTGGCAGCTGGAATTCCAGGGTGGAATATTGCTGGAACATAAAACATTGAATGTTCATTTAATGCCTCTTTTGCTCGTGGTGGGAGAGGTTTGGTGCTGTTTTATTCCAGGCCTCCTTCTCCTGGATCAAGGCAGAGCAATTCCTGGGCTGAACTGATCAGGGGTGTTTCTCTTGGAAACTAGGAATGGCAGCTGGAGAGCTCTGCTCCAGCCCAGGCCCTCAGGGCTGGCTGGGGAGGACAAGGCTTGCAGACATTGTTTATCCCTATTTTCAGTGGAAAAATGGGAAGCTTGGCTTTGCACAGGCCCCAGGTTTCACAGTCAGATTAATCCTGAGGGTGTGTGGAGCTGGGTAGGACGGAGAAGTTCCTGGGGGCTTTACAGATGTTCAAATGTTTCCAGGTGTTCCCATTTTGTGCTTATTTCTGCTGCTCATCCAGAGTGTCCAGCTGGAAATGGCTGAGCCCTGATCAGGGGAGTTGTGTCTGGAATTTCCTTCATTCAATGCACAATCAGCTGATATTGTTCTCATTTGGCCCAAAGCTCAGGAATTTTGTCTTTAAAACCAAGCCCAGCCAAAGCCCTGCTGTAACCACACCTCACCAAGTGGGAATTCCAGCTCCTCCTTGTTCCCAACAGCTCAGACCACAGGTTTTGGCCATGTGGGCACAAAAGCTCTTAATTTACTCTTTTTTCCCCTTTATTTTCTTGTTTTTCAGTAAGCTGGCAGCTTCTTTCCAGAGCATGGAGGTCAGGAACTCCAACTTCGCTGCTTTCATTGACATCTTCACATCCAATACCTACGTGATGGTGGTCATGTCAGACCCCTCCATACGTGAGTCAGAGCCAAGAGAAACCTGCTTGGGACTAAAAAAAAAATCCTGGAAAACCTTAAAAAGATGAAACCAGTGCAGTTTAAACCGTGTTTCTCTTGGAAAATTAGTTTTTAATTACAGAACTAATTGTAATGAAGAGAGGAGGATTGAGGGTGAGCAGGACCCTGCAGAGGGTGGCACAGCTGAGCTGCTGCTGCTGTCACAGGGAGCCACCAAACCAGACCTGGCTGAGCAGGTTGTGCCTAAAACCTATTTTGGGCAGTTGGGAGCTGGCAGCCCCGGTGATTTTTGGGGAGGAAGCAGAGCTGGCTCATGTTTGGGTGTTGCTCTGGCTGCCTGGGCTGTCTGGGGTGGACTAGCTCTAATTTTAGCAGCATCTATTTATCCCAAGGAGGAGCTGCAGCGGTGCCAGCCCGCAGCCCTCGGGAGCAGATCCCTGTTTACACAGCTCTTGGAATTCCTGCTGGGAGCTCAGGGGTTCCAGGGACACTGCCCAGGGCTCCTTGGGCCTGCTCCTGTGGTTTCCCTGCCCTCCTCACTCCGGGAATTAGGGACAGTGTGGGATCCCAGGGAGTGAGGCACCAGCTGGGCACTGCTGGGCTGGGGAGCAGCTCTGGGCTGAGCAGCTCTCCCTGGAAGAGGCTTTTCCTCATGTTCTGGCATCAGCCAACAGCCCAGACCATCCCACATTAAACTTTGCCCAGACCTTCCCACATTATATTTTTCCCAGGCCATCCCAGATCAAATTTTGCCCTGACTATCCCACACTGAATTTTGCCCAGACCCTCCTCCATTACATTTTGCCCAGACCCTCCCCCATTACATTTTGCCCAGACCTTCCCCCATTAAATTTTGCCCAGACTTTCCCAGATCAAATTTTGCCCAGACCTTCCCCCATAGAATTCTACCCAGACCATCCCAACTTAAACCTCACCCAGACCATCTTAAGTTAAATTTTCCCCAGCCCTTCCCACCCTAAATTTTGCCCAGCCCATCCCACTGTGGATTTTGCCTGGCTTTGGAGCAGCAGCATGGACCCAGCCCGTTGGCACAGAGCTGTTGAAGCCAGACAGCCTTGAGGACCTGGTGACTCTCACCCTTTTTCACTTCTTTTTGTCTCCCCTGTCCCTTTTCCGTCACAGCTTCCGCGGCCACGCTGATCAACATCCGGAACGCCAGGAAACACTTTGAGAAGCTGGAGAGGGTGGATGGACCAAAGCACAGCCTGCTCATGCGCTGATCCCAGGCACTGGGGCGTTGGGGGGAGAAAAAACCGATCAAGACTGCTTCTTTTTAGGAGAATCTAACACTGTCCATGTCTTTGTTGGGCTTTGAAATGAGTGTGCTGCTTGTTTTTTCTTCTTGTCACGTTGGACACTAGAGCTGGAGGCTGGCTGGAGGTGCTGCAGACCTTCCTGGAATTCCCTGGCACAGGGGAGGGTCGGGAAGGAGGCAGGACAGGTGATGTGCCCACGGGAGGTGTAGCAGAGCCCTCTTGGATACGTGGCTGCCAGGTGGTGGGATATTTACTGTTTCCTTGGATGGTTGCTAGAATAAGTTTATAAATTTCTCCTCATCTTCGGTCATGGAAATAAATTTTTGCTACCAGGGATTTCAGATCTGAGAGCTTTGCAAAGTGAGTTTGCTTTCTCCCACATCCCAGGGCAGCTTTGGGAAGCAGAGCTGCAGGAGCTGCATGGTTCCCTTGGTGGATTTGGGAGGATTTGGCTGAAACCCATTCCAGAGTTTCACTGGGAATCGCCTGGCAGCATCTCCCTCCCTTTTTTCTCTCTTGCTGCATCAAATTACTTCGTAAAAAGGGGTGTGGTGCCTCCATGCCGGGCTCTTCCCTGTATCCCTGCCCACACACCCGCCGGGAGGGGAGAAACCCACCGGGGCGAGTCCGAGTGGGAACGAGGAGCTAAAAGAGCTGGAGAACCCAGGGGCAACGCACAAAGGCTCCCAGCCCTGCTCCATTCTCCCGGAATTCAACACCCGCGTCTCGCACCGCCCACCCGGCAGCTGCCGTGCCTCGGGCTGGGGGAGTTCCAGCGGGAATCATCCTCGTGGGAGGGGATGATCCCAACGGGAGCCTCTGCAGGGCTGTGAATGGGCCGGGCACGTGGCGGAGCTTGCGTTTGCCGCGATGCGGGTGTGGAATACCTGGAGCGGGAATCGTGGAAGGAGCCCCGACACAACCGCAGTTCTGGAGTCAGGCTGGGAGCAGACCCTGCTGGGAATGTCACAGCTTCCCACACGCCAACCCTGCCTCGGAGCAAGAGGATGAAGCGGGTTGAAGCCTCTGGAGTATCCCCTCCCACCGGGACGGGGTTGGGGAGAGCAGGAGCGGCCGCAGCTCCGGGGGATTTGGGCACAGGCGGATTTGAGCTGTTCCGCGAAGCCAGACCAGGCAGGGACAGCAGGCAGGGACAGCGGGAATGCCGCCCCATTGCCATGGTGACAGGAGGTGCCACTGGGTGCCTAGGGACAAACCGCAGCACGTGGAAGTGGGATGATGTCAAAGGGGGAATGTGGAATGGGGGGCAGGTGACAAATGGCTGTGAGGGACAAGTGGCCAGAGCTGTCAGGAGCCAAATCCTGGCCGGGCTGGAGCCTCCTGGGGCAGTGAACTGATGGGGGTTAGGGTAAAGTTCTGCTGTTCTCCATCCCTTTTCCTGGAATGCATGGATTTGGGGGCTCTGGCAATCTGCCTGGTCCTTTTGCTGTGCCACTGTGCTCATTGAGTGACAGGCTGTGACAAACACGGGTGGCTGTGTCAGAGCACCTGCCCTGCCTGCTCCGACAGCACCGAGTTGTCTCCTTTGTCCATCCCAAAGCAAATCCCAGGCTGTTTTGGGAGCCTGGCATTGGTGGCTGCTCTGGCTCCTTCCATTCCAAGCAGGGAGGTTTGGGAGACCAAGCTCAGCACCTTCATCCCACCTTCTGGAAAACTCTTCCCACTTTCTCTGGCAGCTCCCGCCCTCAGAAAAAAAAATAAAAATTGATGCCTGCTCCAGATGTTTCTCACACAAACACCATCCCAAACCTGGATGAGGTGGATCCAGCCTTTTCCTTCAGCACTTGGCCTTGGAATGAGGAGGAACTTGATGCCATGCATAACTGAGATCCTGAGTGGGTCCCCACTTGGCCCAGTTCCTTTCTCCCCAGAGCTGCTGTGGGGCCCAGGATGAGTTCCCTGGGACAAGCTCTGCTTCCTGGGGCTGGCTGTCTTGGAGCTACTTCCAAGTTTTTAGAGCATTTCTTTCTTGCCTTGGAGCATGGATGGCTCCAGTGGGGTCAGCCCCAGGCTATCTCTCCTGGGATGAGCTGTGTAGGGCCAACAATTCCTGAGAGTCTCCCTGGACTCCACTTGTTTTTCCTCCTCAGTGGCACAGAACTGTCCCCTGGAGCTGCTGGGGGAGGATGGACAGGGCAGGACGGACACGCCGCTCTCCAGCTGGGACCAGCTCCTCCAGCACATCCAGGGGTTGTGGATTCTCCGGTCCCCTGAATTGTCACTGCTGAATTGTGGCTTGCAGGCACCTCCTGAGGAGCATCCACACCATTCCCTGCCCAGGGTCCAACCCCTCCTGCCCAGATCCATCCTCAGGGATGTGCAGCTGCCAGGGAGAGCAGGAGAGGGGACCTTGGGGGAACCCCTGCCCTGCTCCCCCCTTTCTTCTGTGTTTTTTGGGAGGTCACCTGGGCTTGCTGTTGGTCCTTCAGCTTGGTGGCATTGAGGTGGGGGTGTCTTTGGGCCCACTCATTCCCCAAAAGCTTTTCTAGTCCCCAAAAACTGCCCAGGGGAGGTTGGCTGAGGGAGGGTCCCTGCCTGAGCCTATCCTGGTGCCCCTCTGGGTCTTTCCTGAGGAGGGGAAGGGGATTTTTTTGCCAAAAAGAGGTCTGTCTGCTCCTGGTGAGGCGTGGGGGGCTTGGCAGAAGTGGGGTGTCACAAGGGTCTCCTCCTCACCCCTGGATGAGCTCTGTGTGGGCCAAGGTCACCACCTTGGTGGCCGTGACCTGCTCCCAAGTCACCCCTGGCAAGGACTTCATGAGTAGGCTGAGACCCTGTCCCCAGGATTTCCCATCCTAGGGATAGGGGTCCTACATTTGGGGTGTTATGGGATGATTAACCCAGCCTGGCCTGTCCCTGGCAAACTCAGTGCATGGTGGGGACCTGGGGGCATCTCAGGGTCAGGGACACGCCAAGGCTGGAAGTGCTGGGGGCAGCCAGGTCCCCTCAGGACTAGAGACTGAAAAACCAGCGGGATCCAGGGAGCATGGGATGAGTGGGGGGTGGGTTCCCACTGCAGCTCCACCCCAGGCCAGGGGCTCCTCGACACCCCCAGACCCCCCCCAGGAGGCAGCCAGGGGACCCCCAGACCCCCCTGTGGCTGCAGCTCCCCCAGCTCTGCCAGGACCCTGGGGGACCCCACTGCTAAGGGGTTACCCCACGTATTTGGGGGGTTTACCTGTGTGGTGAGGGAGGCAGAGACCAGGGGGATGCAGGCAGTGTCCCCCCAGGGCACCCGTGGGGGGCTCAGATTTGGGGTGCTCTGAGCGCCTGCGGAGGGGGGTGCAGTGGGACCACAGGACCCCACATGGGGGGTCTCTGCTCCACCTCATCACTGCCACGAGGCCCCAGGCCCGAGTCCTCCAGCAGGCCCCGATTTTGGGGTGCCCTCCGTGTGGGGGGGTGAGGGCAAGTTGGGGTCCACCCCTCTCCCCCAAATCCTGCGCGTTCCCATGGCAACGCCGGATGCGAGGGGAGCCGCCCATTGGCTGCCGATGATGTCACCTCAAGGGCGGGGCACCCCCAC